>JAGFZM010003167.1:84849-95821 GCA_017657215.1 Limnothrissa miodon
GGATAGTTGAATAAACTTAAGAAGAACAGTAGTGGCCTTGCCATTAGAGGGCAAGTCCACAATAATAATACCGAAGAACAATACTGGCTTGCCATACTTTGTATGGCAAGTCCACAATAATAATACCGAAGAACAATACATGGCAAGTCCACAACTAGAATACTAGAATAATAATAATAGAATATAATAATAATATAATAATAATAATAATAATAATAATAATAATAGCGAAGAACAATACTGGCTTGCCATACTTTGTATGGCAAGTCCACAATAAGAAACTTGCGAAGAAGGCAAGTCCACTAATGATTGAGAGGGCGATAGAGGGCACCCTTGTTATGTCCCTGTATGAAGCCTGTTTGATCATTATGTATTATAGATGATAGCACTTTTTTAATTCTTATGGCTGTACATTTTGCTAAAATTTTAGAATCATAGCCCTGCAATATGAGGGGCCTCCAATTTTTTAATTGAGTAGGGTCTTTGTATTTGCCGTTTGAATCTTGTTTTAGTAGCAATGAAATTACACTACATTTTTGGGATTCAGCAAGCATCCCTTTTCCATAAGAGTAATTAAAACATTCAAACAATGGTTTCCTTATATACTTATAGAGTACTTGGTAAATCTCTATCGGAATCCCATCCAAATCGGGTGTTTTTCCTTTTTAAAGGAGGAGGAGTTCCTCCTCTAAAAAAAGACCCTCACATGATTCTTTTTGATCTTCATTTATTCTAGCTTGTTGATTAAAAAATTCTTTATCATTCGATTCTTCCAAGGATTCTGGTGAGAAAATTTCAGTAAATATTTTTCAATTTTTTCCATAATTTTTTCGGGTGTGGTTTGTATATTTTTATCATTATCTAATAAAGCATTTATATTCTTCTTTGAGTTATTGTTTTGTTGTAATTTTAGAAATTATTTATTGCATCTCTCCCCCTTTTCCATCCATGCTGCTTTATTTTTATAATATGTGATATTTGTCTTCTCTTTTATTAACTGTTCATATTCTTGTTGTTTTAGTTCTAGTTAAGTCCTTTCAGCCTTTGTGTTTACATTAGAAACAACTGAGGACCTTTTGCTAATACGTCACCGGCTTTTAAACACGGCGTTTGTAGTTGGCGACGTTTGATAACATTTCCCACCGGTTCACAACCAATCAGGAATGACTTTACCTCTTGCTAACTTGGATTGATGGCTGGAGGACACAGCGTATACAACAACAGATTAATCATCTGGCTACAAAACCCAGATTTTCAGATTGAACAGTCAACATTTCTCCTCATGCCTCATTTTATAAAATATCAAGTCTTAAAGCCCAAACTTTTTTTGTTTTGTCACAAAAATGGCGATCGTTGCGTTAGCTCTGCCATTTTTTTTGCCATTTGTTTGCTTCAGTACCTCGCCGTGTATGCCTTAATTTGATTGGTCAGCAATAGTCAATCAGCTATCACGCCTTTTCAGGGACCAACGGAGTACCTACCCCCAGAGCAGATACTCCGTTGGTCCCTGAAAAGGCACGGAAAGAGTTCCTTTAGGGCCGGCCCAGTCAAATGGAAACACGCATACCGTGAAGAACTCTTGTTCTGTCATGTTGTTATTATTATTTTTTTCATTGATTTTGTGCCTCTCTGCCTATCCTGGACTTCTGTTGTCCTCTTAATGGTGTCCCTGTAATTTTTCTTGTAAGGGTGTTGTAATTTGTCTTGTAAGGGTGGTCTGGTGATTCTTCTCTGTGTTATGTCTCCAGGTCAGATCTTGCAGAAGGAGCAGGAGATTGCTGATCTGAAGCAGAAGATCGCCGAGGTGATGGCGGTTATGCCCAGTCTGGCGTACTCCACAGACAACAGCAGCATGAGCCCCATGGCACCACATTATTCTTCCAAGTTTATGGACACCACCTCGTCCGGCCTGGACCCCAATGCCTCTGTCTACCAGCCCCTCAAGAAGTGACCGTCTGGTCTCCATCTCACCATCCCGAGGGTTTTTCTTTTTCTCTTTTTCTGCCCCTTTCTTCTTTATTTCTTTCTCACTCCATCATGGAGGGCAAAGAGGGGCTATGTGTTCTATCTCTCTTATACTGCCTCCTCATCCCTTTTTTTTTTTTTCTTCTCTCCCTCCCTTTGTGACTCCCCCCACCCCCAGTACCACTCTTAACTGGCTGGCGCAGTAGAAGGATGTCGTGTTGTGTGACTGTATTTGTCGTAGTAAAAACTCAAGACACAAAGGGACTTCAAGAAAAGGTTAACTAGGTTTTTTTTTTCTCTTGTTGATGCCTGGAAACCTCACAGAAATGGAGCTCCATCTTGCATCCTCCCGACAAAAAGCTTTTTCATGTTGGTCTGATTCTCCTCCGCTTCATTCCGTTCATTTTTCTAGACTCCTCAGCTTCACTCAGTTCATTTTTCTAGAGTTGTACATTGAGAGAGGTTAGATTTGGTGAGGGGTTGTCCAACACTTGTAATCTATCTAAATGCTGGCCATGGCTCAACTAAAGTCACCTACAAACAAGATTTTAAAAATTCACCACCGGTTGCAACAAAGGAATGTAATAAATTGTGCTCTGTGGTACATGTACATGTTTTTGTATCCCATGTTATTTTTGATCTTTGTGTCCAAAAATCCTCCAGGGTTAAGCTTAAATGGAAATGTTCCCAAATTGGAAAGAGAATTTTTTTTTTTAATTATAAGCCTGTTCAGTCCCCTTTGATCGTTTTTGCAAGCTTTCCCTCATATACTTTAAGTTCAAAGATTCCTCAAATTAGAACTGATCAGTGCCTTTGAGAGAGCAGCTCTTTGGGGGACTGCGAAAACACCTCTTCCCTTGCCAATATCATCAGTGTTGGGTTTTTCTCACCAGTGCCGTGTTCTCTGTCTCATGTGACAGAGAACTACATTTGTGAGAACTACATTTGGTTGGTAAATGGGAAGCTTAAGGATGACTGATTTTATTGAGGTTGCTGCTGAATCCTTTGATGGAGCACTCACTTGGAGTGACCAGCACAACGCCTTCAGGCAGTTAGCCCAGCGGTATGCCACAAGTTGGTCTCTGTTATAGTACATTGTGAAGATTTTTTAAAATTGGAGTACATAGAAGCTGGGAGGCCCAAATGGCAAGTAGTTCTGTGACAATTGTGGTGTTTTAATATGGCAGTGTTAAAATGCAATGCTTTAATTTTTCATGGCAAACTTCTGTTTCACTGCCCCAGTGCAGCCCTGTTAAAATGATTGACTCTGGTTCATGTTTCACATTTTTCCCTGGCAGCAAAAGGTTCGTTTGGATGATGACTGCCGTCTGCATTTTATAGTGAAGCCTTGACAACATTAATCCTGATGAGTCCTGAAGAAATGTCACAGTATTTTCATTCAACTTAAGACAAAAAGTATTAGATCTGATGAGGCCATAAAGTTTACCTGTTCTGCTTAATGTTACTGGCCCCTCTATCAAGGCTTAAATTGATGGATTCATGTGAATTTTTGCGGTCATTTCATGTGGTTAGAGTGTTTACGTGGTATGCTCTACAAACATATTTTCTTTTCTTTCTTTTTTTTTGTAAGTGCAAATGACAGACATCTGCATTTTTGGAGAAAAAATGTGAAAAGGTCAGTCAACTCGGCAAAACATTTGCTTGTTTGGTTAGTTTTTTTCCTTGGTTGCTTTTTGCACTCTTTCTCCTCCAGTCTGGGTCTCAGCTGTGGTCTCTTTCTGTGAGGTTTTCAAGGGATTAAAAGGTTTTCTTGCACATGGAGTTTGTCTGGTCATTAATGTATGAGTGGAGCCAGTCTTGAATGCAAGGTTTTCAGTGTTGCAGCAAAGGTACTCTTACTTACATACTTACATACATACATACATACATACATACATACATATACGCACACTCACATACACACACACACTCTTCTGACATATGGGACACATTCAGAAAGCCATAAATATCCACTCTATGACCACTCTAAGCACATAAGCTTTGATTCTGCCACTAGAGGGAGCTAAATGCTCAGTCTCTAGCAGCATTTGAGGTCCAAAAATAGCTGGAATATTTTTTCTTTTTGCTTTTGGCTGTTCTTTCAAATTACAAAAGTACGTTTTGGGCTTTTTGTTTCACTGTTTTTGTAAAAACAGTTTATACTACCTAAAATATTAATAAGCACACACCTGCACCCACCCAGTGAAACAATTATCAAATAGTGCTGTTACATGTCAAGAATTTCTCCAATGCTTTGTTTTCATTGGTGTGTAAAGATCTTGAAATCTATCTCAGATCTATGTCAGAACTCTCAAGCAGTCTAGCACAAAATATCAAACAATTTTTAGTTTATTGTTCCTTTGTTTATGTGTGTGTGTGTGTGTGTGTGTGTCAGTGGGTTTGGCTCTGGGCGGTTGTCATGGGAAAACAGTATTGGCCCTAATATATTGATGACTTTATTAGAGAGAGGGCGAATACCGCTGTCACCCGTCTGGCATTTGAACTCTGAGTACGCAATGACAAGACCAGTGGAGTAACGTTAGCAGAACAAGTGAGTCTTACATTTGTGTCACAGTGCGACTGCATTCAAACCTGAGAGTAACACATTAGTTTTCCTTGCACAAAATATACAAATGTAAAGATGGCCCACATTTTTCTTCATGACATTTGATATATTTTGCCTTTTTTTTGCTGTTTTTTTTTGTAATTGTAAAGATATCGAGATATACTGAATATCAGGATATGAGAAAGCTCAGCGGGCTAAGGTGTCGCACCATGACTCCTCCGACCCGGGTTCGAATCCAACCTGTGGTCCTATCCAAATAATCCAAATAAAAAAGGCAAAAAGGCCCCAAAAATTCTTTAAAAAAAAAAGATAAATAGCGGTATATCGATATATATATTGTAACGGACTGTCCAGGTTCTTTGAATAATACAGTAAGACGATGAATTGCTCACTCAAGGCTTTATTATAAACAATCTTTATCTGTTGCTGTTTTAACTCTCGAACTCTCACATACAGCACACGCGTTATATCAACTTCCTAACTCATCTCTCTTTTATCCCATCAACTCATTGTTTTTAGATAGCTCCCCCCAGTGACACTCCTGATACATAACATTCAACAATCAACCCACAATATGTGAACATTGTCTACACACACAGTTAAACTTATGAACATTCAACAGGTAGCTTTTATGAATGGAACGTTACTGCAGATCGTTACACTGCCCCTCCCTTACACAGTCCCAGTAGCGATCTCCCTTGTCTGTATGAGGGAATGGACCCATTATGTCTACCGCCACTCTCACCATCGGAGCCCTCACTGCCAGCTGCTGAAGCTGGGCGCGGGACTGATCCAGGGGACCTTTGTGCACTGTACAAAGATCACAGCGGCGACAATAGTCCTCTACATCTCTCCGGAGCGGACCCCAGTAGAAGTTCTGTCGGAGACGACGCAGGGTTTTAGAAACTCCAAAGTGCCCTGCTCCGGTAGTTCCATGACAGGCCTTTAACAATGACTCCCTGAGTGTTAGTGGAACTGCTACCTGCACCCGCTGCTCACCTGTAGCTGGTTCTATCCAGGCTCTCTGAAGCACTCCATCTTTCATCTGGAGAACATCAAATTTTGTATACAGCCCCTTGGTAGTAGCCGAGCACCCATCAACCTCATCCCATGGTGGCTTCTGCCCTGCCTCCACCCATCGCAGCACCGATTGCAGCTCGGCATCCTTTTCCTGTTTTGCTCTCCATTGACGTGAGAGTACAACCTGGACCCCTCTGCAGGCTAGCTCGTTTCCAGTGTGCCCGAGACCTTTCTCCTCCTCTATCTGAAGCTCTCTCTCTTGTGTCTCTCTCTTCGCAGTATCGGCAGCAGCGCAGGGGCACCGGGACAGGGCGTAAGCATTGATATGCCGAGCACCAGCCCTGTATTCCACCTTGAAGGCATATGGTGCCAGTTCTTCCAGCCAGCACGCCACCTGCCCCTCGGGCTCTTTGAAGGACATTAACCACTGGAGGGCTGCATGGTCGGTTCGGACAGTGAAGGGTAGACCACAGAGGTAATACTTAAAGTGACTTATGGCTCTCACAATGGTGAGGAGTTCTCTGCGCGTCACACAATAGCGCCGTTCAGCTTTATTAAAAGTCTTACTGAAGTAGACCACCACCTTTTTCCCCTCTGCCCCTACCTGGCTTAAGACAGCACCCATCCCGACATCGCTGGCATCTGTGTCCAAGACGAATGGTAGGTTAGGGTCTGGAGGGGTGAGGATTGGAGACTTGGTTAGGGCCCTCTTCAAAGAACTGAAGGCTTGCTCACACTCAGGTGTCCAGATAAAATCAGTGTCTTTCTGCTGCAGGCGGAACAGGGGCGCAGCTATACAGGAAAAGCTGCGCACAAACCTCCTGTAGTAGGACGCCAGTCCAATGAAGCTCTTCAGGTCTCGCAGATTGGTGCTTGCACTTTTTCCACTAATGTGCCAATACCTTCTCCTCCAATTCTGTGCCCCAAGAACTCCAGTTCCTTTCTCATTAAACGACACTTGTCAGGGTGAAGTTTGAGGCCTGCTGCTGCTATCCACTGCGGAACCCACTTCAGGGTCCCCAAGGCGACGTGGACCATTGCATAAGCCAAAGCAGAGGACTCGGAACTGCCACAGCCCTCTGCCAGTACAGAAGGCAGTCTTTGGTCTGGCGGAGAGGCTGAGCGGAACCTGCCAGTACCCACTATGGTGGTCCAGTGAGGAAAACCAGGATGAGCCTGATACTAGTAGTCTAGTGATTCGTCAATGCGGGGGAGTGGGTAGGAGTCTTTCTTGGTTACACTGTTTAGCGGTCTGTAATTGACACAGAACCTTATCTTCTGACTGTTTTTCTCTTACTGATGCCAGCCATGATCTACGATGCCAGCCCTAAGCATCTCATAGATCGCATTGTCAGCAGCTGCTTGATGTGCCAGGGGAAGGTGTCTTGATGGGCCGCGCATCCCCAGTGTCAAACTCGTGCTGCACTAGGTGTGTCAGGCCCATTTCCTCCTCTGTCAGTGCAAAAATGTCCTTAAATTCACATAATACCTGCCAAAGCTCCTCCTGTTGCTCAGGTTCCAAGTCATCACGGTTGCGTTTCCACACCTCTCTTACTACTGTCAGCCTGTCCACCCCCCTTGGTGTGGGAGCTTTTGGTCCAATGTGGGGGGCTGTATGTCAGTCTGCACACCATGGGACGTTGGGGTTGAGGTTGCAGGGAGGAGAGCTTCGAGTGGGGAATCCATCCGTGTCTCTGCTGCTCTGGAAGCTGGTGGGTGCGGGCATGTGGCTTGTGCGGGGTGCACCATTTTAATTTTGGGGCCCCCTGGAAAGGCAACACACAACGAGCAGCCCGAAGGAAATCCAGGCCCAATATGCAAGGGTCCTGCACCGCTGCAACCCACACTTTGAAGTTCAGTGATATCCCTCCCACTTTTAGGGCCACCTTCCTTCTCCCCAGCATAGGAGCTAGCTCACCTGTCACTGTTTGCAAATTTACCGTTGTTGGCTCCAATGGTGTCCCTGCTGGACTTCAGCAGCATCGTTCCCTTCTGGGGGGGGGTGGAACCCCGCCCCCCTGTCTGTACAGCTGGGCTCCATCTAATGGAGATGATGCAGGGTGGGACACGGTGGCAGGGATCTGTGTTGTCCCATTTACTCAAACCCCGATGCATTTCCCTGGTCAACAGCACGCCTGGTGCAGTGCACGCTGATATGGCAGGCCTCTCCACACACCCAACAGACAGGGGTGCCTCTACAAGGACGAGCGCTGATACGTGGTGGTGTTAGGGTCACAGCACGGAGTAATTCAGTCAACTCAGTTGCCCATGCTGGTTTCTCTTGGCCTAAACTCTCATGTGTCACTGCTCTCACAATAGGACGACCCTCAATATAGGCACTGTTAGCGGCCCCAGCACCCACAATCTCTCGTTCCAAGGCCAGTTCCAATGCTTCCTGTAGAGTACGCGGGTGTTCTAGTTGTGTCTGCACTCGTAGTTCTCTAGGAGTCAAAGTGCGGATGAACTAGTCTCTGGCTAGTTCATTCTGCACCTCAGCAGGCATGTGAGCGTATGCTCTCCTTTCCAAGGTTTCAATGTCATTAGCCAACATGCGTACCGGCTCTCCAGCATGTCTCAGCCTGCTTGACAGTTCTGAATGAAGGACACCCTGTTGGCTGCATTTCCCAAACCGTCGCTGTAGAGCTCCCACCAAAGCCCCATAGTCATTTTGTTCAACCGGCCTAAGCAGCAGCAAACAGGTTAATGCTTCTTCTGTGAGGCACAGGGCTAGTTGAAGCGCTTTACTGTTCTCAGACCACCAGTTGCGGGTGATGGAGATTACGGTAAACACTCTGGTGTTTTACTTCTGACACCAATGTAACGGCCTGTCCAGGTTCTTTGAATAATAAGATGATGAATTGCTCACTCAAGGCTTTATTATAGACAATCTTTATCTGTTGCTGTTTTAACTCTCGAACTCTCACGCTGGGTCCTGGTGCAGCTAGTGTGGCTACTTCTTCATCTGACAGCTGTTTCAGTGTCTCTGTCTTATTTTCCTTCATTGACGTTAAATCCTAGTCGTCCATTGACTCTGGGTTTATTAACACATATTTGCTTTTAACATTCCCTACCATCTCTTCTCATTCCCGCTCTACCTTGCTCTGCTGGTCTCACAATAGTTTAATGAAATCAACTATTAGGTGTCTGCACAGCATCATAGAAAATCGCGGAGTACCCGGATGAGCACCATCTTGAGGGTAGAGGCTAGCTCACGCAACATTAGGCTAGATAGCCAGAGGATAAGATACAGTACAAAAATTGCTAAAATTAGGGGAAATTATCCATACAGAATAACTGACCACTCAGATGACTGGAATTATTTACCATTGATATCATACCCAGATATTGTCAACCATCTCGTACTAAGTAGCGCATATACTAGGATGGGTACCAGATATAGTGTCAAAAGAGTTTGATGCGAAGAGCCTGGTGAAGGCAAAGGTAAGGGATAGTATAAAAGGAAAGTGATTTTCATTGGGCACTCAAAGGCTATATTCACTCACTGCTGGTCATTCATTTACTTGTTAACTTGCTAGTCTGCTAGCAGCAAGTGCCATTTTAGACCGACACAAAAATACACACAAAAAAAAACGAAAACAAAGAGAAATCGTGGTAAAAGGGCTACAATCCCGTTCTTCTTAATTCGCCTCTGCTCTCAGACCCTCAGACTTCGAGAGACTCTACCCTCAACATGGCTCCCGCCGCTTTATGACATTGTGTGGGAACACCTAATAGGCTACTACAGGCTACGACTGGAGCGTCTTAGCAATGCCGAAATGGCCCGCCCCCACTGCCCCATGCACCTGTTTCAGCACACGGGTTCTCAGTCCCACAGGGACCAGCAGCTGGAAGATGTCCGGTTGCCTATCCGGGGCTCACCAGTGCCTATACAACAGTCCGTGGCATGCTATGATTCCCGGCCACTGTGAATAGATCACTTTAGTTTCTGGGTCGAGTGCTGATATGTTGGCCCATGCTGGTCGCTGACCCACTTCAACCCATGCCCACACTCGGCCGAGCATAGTGTCCTCCATTTGTGCCTTGTGGAGATCCGACACAGACATGGCGTCCACCGGGGTCGGTGTGGCTCCAATTACTGCTCTGCAGAAGTGCGCCATAGCGGCGGGCTGTGGCACGTTGCCCCCGGCCTCTTGGGGAGTAACTGCAGAACATTGTGGGCGGATTTCAGCAGTGGGCGGTTTTACAGTGTTGTTCTGATTGGTAATGCAAACACTGGGCGGATTTCATGCCTACTCTGTTGGCTAAAACAAGCAAGTAAAGTATCTGGCTGCATGACGACACCTTCTATCATTTTCTATAATTTCGGGAAAAGTCTGGATGCACACTACAGCTTACAGAAACAATGGCGGTTCGCGTTTCTAAATGTCCGATTCATTGAGCCTATAATGTCAGTGGTCCGACTCGCCATTTTGTTTGCATACTCTATCTTTGCCCTGAAGTTGAACATTATTTGATTAATTAAGCTAAGAATTAAAAAATGTAACAATGCATTGTCTTTGTCTTTGCAGCATGTCACTCTTGAAGATCATCCGCTGCCTCAACCTGAAAGAATTGCCTCAAATCTTTTTTTCTTGCCTTTTTGTTCTTTGAACAAGTATATTCCAACGGAATATAATTATGTTGCAACCCACTTTGCTTCTCACAAGACACGGGCGGTTGAGTATGGTGGTGAGTGGTTGGTCTTATGTTCTTCAGGCCGGTGAACCTCTATTAACATGACGTTTTTTTATCTGCTCTAGACTATATGATGCCTCCTTCCGGACCTCCTGCAGCAGCGCCTCCTGCCAGACCTCTAGCGGCAGCTCCTCCTGCCAGACCTCCAGCAGCAGCACCTCCTGCCAGACCTCCAGCAGCAGCACCTCAAGCAGCAGCACCTCCTGCCGGACATCCACCAGGGCATACACACCTGAAAGAAGGTCAAAAAGCTGTCTGAAGAAAGCAATAAACTGTCGAATGTCCTCATTGTGGAATGAGGCAAAATAAAAAGAATCTGAAGCAACACATTACAAGAAAACATCAGTTTGTTGCAGATAACTGCAATTTATCATTTATAGTCCCAGTGTATTGACAAACGTAACAGACTTTATGTTGTTTCAAAAAGTTTTTATGGGCTCAATGTCCCAGTCCATGTAGTAAAAAAATGTGGGGCTCATCCCATGAAGTTTTTCTCTATGCCCTGTCTTACTGTCTTATGTCTTGACCCACTTTGTGTATAGTATATTTATAATGTAGGTGTAGTGCATGTAGCTGAACTTATTTGTGGCATACTGAGTAGATTTTTCAGCCTGTGAAAATTTACCCTGGGTGTACCATACATAGCCTTTCCCAAAGTCTTATTTATTGTGGTCTTGCCCTAATGGCAAGGCCACTACTGTTCTTCTTAAGTTTATTCAACTATCC
>JAGFZM010003167.1:96221-112070 GCA_017657215.1 Limnothrissa miodon
CTATGTCCACTGAGTACCACTGTTAGCATGATTAGCATTGTTAGCATAGTTAGCATGTTTCTTTAAGTTTTCCCACTTCTTGCTTGCTTTCTCTCCTGTAACCTTTCCTTCCAGGCCTAGGTCTTTAACTGCTTTCCTATAAACATATACAGATATGATGATTAGTTGGGTATGCTCAATGCATTATAGCTGGCTAACTTTAAGTTACAGCATCAGTAGCCATTAATGTTAGCATCAATTACTGAGCTGTTCGATGTACTCACTCACTCCCATAACTTCTTAGACGCGTACTTTTTCTTCGTGAACTTGTCCTCATTTTCAGCCCAGAAGTTGATGAGATCCAAAGTCTGTTTAACAGTCCCTAAAAACAAGGACATTTTTCGTTTTGTTAATACAACCTCACAGGTGAATTTACTTATTTACATAAGTTATAACGTTAGTTTTAAGACATCGCAGACATCTAATCGCAGAGTAGCGATTAGAACGTTCACGTTAACGTTAACTTTGTAGTTGAAGCTTCTTATGAAGTTTTTTTCCGTCCTCATTAACGCTATCTCTTGAATATGATTAAAAACTGGATATGCCCCAGACATTCGTGTTCAGGGGAACACCGGAATACAGGTGCAAAACACTGACAAATTACCCCGTTAATTGGTGGACAAACTTTCGATGCGCTCGGTAAATAGCAGCTAGCTAGACGCTAGGCTACATCATCAGATATCAAATAAATCGCTTACACTGATGTTCAAAAGTTGACGATCATTTGAATCAGCATCAAAATAACATATCCCAACATATTTAGATTTTTTAACATGCTTATTTGCAAAAATATACTTACAACGAAATTGCTCCTCTCCAGCTGTGGCCGCCATCTTTGTTGTAAAAATCAGCCGGCTTGCTGTGTTCGCGCAGTGCATCATGGGTGTTTTTTTTTCCCACTTCATTTTAAGCCTGCATTGAACCTCGCTACATTTTAAGGGTTGATTTTAAGTGTAAAATCGCACTCACCCTAGCTCACTACAGTAATGGGACACACTACCCCTAAACGAGAACGCGCAAAATCTAGGGTTAGGGCAAAAAACTAGGGTTAGGGAAGGTATTGGGACGGGCCCTAAGTGTCTCTTTGTGATGTCATCACATTTTAACACCTGGTCTGCCTGCCCAGCTCATAGCTCCATGAAACACAGCAGACACTCCCACTCAGACAGACAGGCGCACACACACACACACACTCCCTTTCACACACTCACACACACACGGATAAAGAGTCATGCACACAAAATGACACATACAAACACACACACACACACACACACACACAGACTCACACACATACACATCCACTCCCTATAACACACACACACACACATTTTACTTCTTTATTTGTGCCCAGAATTCAAAATAAATAGCACAAGGACACAAATGTAACAGTTGCAACGGTTGCTCAGAAGAGGATCAGACATGTGACTGACATTAACCAAAGCTTCAGCATTTCACAAGATATTATGGATATGCACAGCACCTTCTTTTCCAAATATGGCAACTTCCAATAATGGATGATATTGAACAGTATTTAGCAAGTTGTTTTGCTTTTGTTTTTGAAAAGCCAACTATCTTGAGTCCTCTAGTAACCAGCCTATGCACATGGCCCAGGCTGCCAAATATGAACACACATGCATCCAGACTCACACACATGCACACATTGGGGTGTAGAGAAGGGTTCAAAGGGGGTGATGGTCGGGTGGTGTTGGGTGGCTGTTGGCTGGGCTAAGAGGGGGGTGGGGGGAGTGGGGTTACGTGGCAAGACCACCCAGCAGTTTCTGCAAGAAAATGCATTCTAGTTGTTATTGTAATGTAGAACCACTTGGATCCATGGTGAAACATTGTCTCATCTCACTTTATACTGTATGTAGAGCTCAAATGACAGTAAAAACACTTGACTTGACCTCCACCAGCGCCCCCTGCCAGACCTCCAACAGGGCACCCTCATCAAGCACTAATATGCCAACAAGCTGTCCACAGAAAGCAAATAATTGTTGAATGTCCTCACTATAAAATGAGCCTAAATGAAAAGAATCTTAAGCAACATGTGGCAAGAAAACATTAGGTTGTTACAAATACTATTACTGTAACATACGATACATACCATAGTCAGTGTATTGACAGACTTGGGATTTGTCTTGTGTTAGAAAGTTTTTATCAGAATCAGTTTTTATTGGCCAAGTATACTATTATACAAGGAATTTGACTCTGGTAGGTGTTATGCTCTCTAGACATGTAACAAGGATGTCCGTCATTATACACACAGTGTAGGAGGTACTATGGATATAATATCAAGACAATAGACAATTTACAATATACCATATACATAGACTACTATCAACATTATGTACATGTAATAAATTTTACTTAGAGTTAAAAAAACTAAGGTGCAATGGAAGACAGTGGTGCAGCTGTGTGTGTGTGTGTGTGTGGGGGGGGGGGGGTGTAGATAAGAGTAAGAATAAAAATAGAGCAGGTAAAGTGAAGTTCAGAGTGGAAGTGGGCAGGGTCCATGTAATAGTGAAATTAATTGAAGATCTGGATTGAAGTGGCTGGCTCAACTACTGTTCAGGAGGGAGATAGCAGCAGGAAAGAAGCTGTTCTTATGTCTGGTCGTTTTTTTGCAGGCAGGTATTTGTAGCGCTGCCCGCTTCCTGGACCTGCTAGAGTACTTTTTATGGGACCATAGTGACATCCCTGAGTACGTCCACTGTCGTAGCCAATACAAAAATCAGCTTTAGGGGATCTGGCAAAAAAAAAAAAAACATGAACTGCAGGGATTTTACTCTGCTTTGTACAGCTTTGCAGTCGCCAGGACTGGTTTTATCAAGCTGGTGGCAGTATTTGAGATGATGTCTTTTTTTTGTGCATTGCTTTTGTCTTCAATCTCTGAATGTGTAATTGAATAATGCAAATTATGATGCAGTTACAGAACCTGCATAATATTTATAAATTAATTAAAAACACAACAGATATTTAATGGTTTTACAATGCAACAAAAATATTACACCTACCGAAATTCAACTTAAAATTATAGATTAAAAAGTATAAAAATGTTTACGTACGAAGAAGAGAAAAAAAATGACACACATAAATCTATACACTCAGTGGCCACCTAATTTGCACCTCAAAGGGGGCTGTAGGCCTACCCCCCTTTTACTGTATGACACTGTAGAAGTATACTGTATACAAATCCTCATCTCCTTTGAATTAAACATTGAAACACAAGACTTGGCATGAAAAACAAATCACAACCAAGCATGTAAAATATGAAAATACAAAATGAAAGGTGTAATGAGTGCCAGATTACAGCAGCCAGTACAAGATTTATGTGTATGAATATTAAAGACGTCCAAAGTTATTTGGCCCTATTGAACGTCTGGAACTCTTTTTGAACAGTTTTGATTGATGTTACATTTTCCTGAGGGCAGAGGTTCAAACTCTTGATGACTGGGAAGAGACGTACGTGTCCTTGTTCTTTGCTCATGGTACCGGGTGTTGGCAATGTCCTCGAGTGAGGGAGACATTTGTTTTAAAAGCTGGTGTTAGGTTTGTTGAATATTTACACATGAATAATAATATTAAAAAGGTTAAAGTGCATGAGCACTACACAGAGAAAGGGCTACATACACATTACTATAACTGTGCTTATGGGAAGCGGCGGTAGACCGAAGCCTACACATAACAAAGTTACGAGCATAAATGTAACATGCAACGTATACATTCAACACTAACATCCATAAGAATGGAAGGTTCAGCAGAAGCATGTGTATGTTTACAAATTGGGAACGTGCCGCTAAAAAGTTACCAAGTTACCAAGCAATTCCAGTTTCCATGTTTTATATTGTCACCAAAAAAAAAAACGATGCAGCGATGCTTAAAATCCAATCCGCCCATATTGCTCTGATTGGATGCTTGAAATGCTGAAATCCGCCCACATTGCTCTGATTGGATGCTGAAATCTGTCCACAGTGTTCTGCAGAGACTAGTATGAATGAATGAATGAATGAATGAATGATGCTTGAAATCCAATCTGCCCATATTGCTCTGGCCTTGAAATGCTGAAGTCCGCCCATATAGCTCTGGGCTTGAAATGCTGAAATCCGCCCACATTGCTCTGATTGGATGCTGCAATCCGCCCATACTTGCTGAAATCCGCTCATACTGCTGAAATGTTTTGCCCGGACCTGCCGCTTTGCACTATTCAATTTAAAAAAGATCAGACCACACCTAACTCAACAAGCCTCCCAATTACTGGTTCAAACTATGGTCCTCTCACGCCTTGACTACTGCAATGCCCTTCTGGCAGGACTTCCTGTCTGTGCCGTCAAGCCACTTCAGATGATCCAAAATGCTGTGGCGCGTCTCATCTTCAATCAGCCGAAGAGGACGCATGTCACCCCTCTGCTAATCGAGCTCCACTGGTTACCTCTGGCGGCTCGCATCAAATTCAAATCACTGATGCAGACTTATAAAGTGTATAGAGGATCTGCCCCTTTTTATCTAAGCGCTCTCATAAAGGCTCATGCTACCCCCCGACAACTCCGGTCCTCCAATGACTTGACTGGCAGTCCCAAGGCAATCCAGACTCTTCTCATGTGTCGTCCCACGCTGGTGGAATGACCTACCAAAAAATCAGAACAGGGCCATCTCTGGAGGCCTTCAAAAAGCTCTTAAAGACCCAGCTATTCAGAGAACATCTTCTATCCTAGCACTAAATTGAACTGAAGCACTATTCCCTAGCACTATGCTCTTTAAGGTTTCTGCTATGTAGCTTAATTGTTATCCTCT
Source organism: Limnothrissa miodon (assembly GCA_017657215.1). NCBI lineage: Eukaryota > Metazoa > Chordata > Actinopteri > Clupeiformes > Clupeidae > Limnothrissa > Limnothrissa miodon. Next base: position 101,055 of record JAGFZM010003167.1, read on the forward strand.
TTTTGTAAGTCGCTTTGGATAAAAGCGTCTGATAAATGCATAAATGTAAATCCGCCCACAGTGTTCTGCAGAGACTAGTACTTGGGGGCTCTTGGGCGCTACTGCTTGCTGAATGATCTCGTCGCGACCACAACCAGCGGCTCCCTCTCTCCGACGCAGCGATCGTGGTGTGGTGGGGCAGCTCCCAGCCCTTATCCCAGCACACTACAGTTCACCACAGGATGTGGACCACACACTGCGCATTTGGCTATAATTACGTTGGCTACCCAATAAAATCCACATCTACTTAAGGGGCAACTTATAATGAACACGATAACATGTGAACTGTATTGACATGAAATACACTGAACAGCATTATGGGAGTCCAGAACACAGACTGCAAAGCTCAGTTTGTTACAATATAGTGGCTTTAATGTGAAAGACAAAATTACTTTTCCATATACAGGAACTTTGGCAACCAGAAAACACCAGTTAAAAATTGTGGCTAGATTTTTTGTCACCCAGACCTAATAAATTTCGTGACATTACCAGGAGAAATGACAAACCGGGAGGGGGCGGGATATTGGTCTGAAATATGGGAAACTCTCGAGGAAAACGGGAGCGTTGGCAGCTGTGCAAATGACCTCCTAATGCCCTCATACAATATCAGGACAATCTGTGTGGCATTTCAAATTCAAAGCTGTTAAAAATGCAGTGCAAGTAGTCTGTAAATAAGTGTGTCGTATTTGATTTTCTGTTAAACCACAGAAAAAAAACACCAAACATGGCTTTTATCATGAAAATAATTATGAAATAAACTTTGCTGTGGGACTTCGAATGTGGACTATCCATCTGGAAGATAATGCACGCAAAACCGTCATTACCGTAATGTCTAGTACATACACAGTACGCAAAACGTCGTGTCGGCTCACTTGACTGCCTTTTTTCAAGTGTCGGCTGGCCTGACCCCAGTGCCCACAGCGGGTGAGCATGAGCAGCATCCACTCCAGCTATCTTTTCAGACTGGGAAAAACAGGTTGCGGGGAAAGTTTGTGAGTACGGGAAGCCCCAGTTGATTACTTCGAGTAGTGAAAGCAAAATAACGGAGCTCTGATCCTGTAAATTGGATTACAATTATGGATGCTTTGAAGTCGGCTGGGAGAGCCATCATTCGCAGTCCCAGTCTTGCTAAGCAATCTTGGAGTTATGGTAAACACAAAAGTAAGTTTCGGTCATTTGAAATGACACAGTCGATGCTGTTAACGTTAGCATGGAGTCGATACTGCTCTCAGTGTTACGCTGGCGTTTATTTGTATGAGAGCATGAAATGTCGGATCTTGTCCAACACAAGCGGGAGCTATGTTGGCTAGCAGGGAACGTTAACGTTATGCTGAATTCACTGTCGTAATAAGTTGGATTTGTGCTAGAACTGTTGTTTGTAACGTTAAATGTTAAACTAAAAGTCTCCAATTAGCAGATGCTAATCTCAAACAAAACGTGAAATTTACATAACACTTTTTTTGTAGAGCGTAATGTAATTGTTGCTAGTTAATATTTAGTCATGTTTGTCAGCCCAGCGAACTTGAACTTGCGAGGAACACTGTTAACGTTGTGTTTTTGTCAGAACATGTAACGTTAGATATCTAATGAAACGTCACTTTCGTCAGTTACCACAGACGAATTTTCTGATCTAACGTTAACTTTAAAAGTTAAGAAGCTCAACGCATGCTTGCTTGTGAGTCTATTATGTAAGTTACTTTGTAAATTAGCCTGGATTAACGTAATGTGGATGTATTGGTGATCTGGTGGCGTTTCGTCCAGTAAGTTTACGTTATGTGTATATGTAACAGTGCACCGTTTTCAGTCAGTTTTTTTTTACTCTGAGGTGTTACATTAACAATAAATGTAATGTTATTGCATCAACGTCAAATAACAAAGCATACGTTCATGTTCAAAGTAAACCTTGTTCTACACTCTGGCAAAGTCTCTGTTCAAAGTAAACCCTGTTCTACACTCTGGCAAGCTTTTTTCTCCGGATCTGCTAGGGTTACCGAATCTGCGAGGGGCGTGGTTAACCCTTTGCTGTCTGAGCGGAGCATTCCATTTTTTCATACCTGTTGCCCTCTTAGTGGACAAATGCTTACTGTGTCGTTATCCTTCATGGCAAAGAAATAATATACACACCATATTAATCAGGAGAAATAGACCTTTAAAATGGTATAAATTATAATTCATAATTTTGAGTGAAATATAATTTTTTTTAAAGAAATATCATTCCATCTCAACCGCAAAAAAAAAAAAAATCTATTTGTCTTGATAAATCTCATTTTTTCTTTAATTTCTGTTGTAGATAGAAAAAAGCTTAGAGTGTATGGGTTATTAACAATTTTGTCTTCTACTCAATGAAACAAACAGAATTCATTTCCCACCTTTTGTTCAAAAGTTATGATCAGTTGATTCAGAGCTGCAACTTGCAGTACCGAATAGAATTTTCAGAAGAGTAGGGAGCTTGTGTTCCCTGGTTTGACATATGATCCCATTATGCATATATTAATGGCCTTTTAACTTAAAATAATTATTAATACAACAATTTAAGCATGACACAGACATTAATATGTCAGTTTAATAGTTTTAAGAGGCAATAACAATTGTAAGAGAAGAAAAGTTGAGGAATAAATTGAAGCTATCACCACTATGTAGGCGTTTTGCTCGAATGCGTATATATATTTTAAAGGATAAAATAGGCACAGACATGAGTTAAAAGTAAAAGATAATTTTAATTTTATTTATTAATGTCTCAAACAATTTCATGAAATAACCAGGAACCACTTTAGGACATAAGACAAATGTAAATAAACATTTACACAAACAAACATTAGATTTCCAAGTTTACACAAACAAATATTAGATTTCAAGTTTAACAAGAATAACTTTTAAACCGGCACTAAGCAACATTCTGTTTTTCTCTCTCATGAGCTCCCTCTAAAGCCCGCTGTATTGCATTGTATTGCACTGCATTCTATTGGAGGCGGTCCGCATTGCTGAACATTGCAAGTGCTGTATCTACCGCTATTGGCCACGGTGGCGCATTCTACACCGTTCGTTCGCTGTGTAATGACTAATTTTAGCATCCTAAACAGTATGAAGCGGATTGATTAAATGAAAAATGTTGCATAGTGGGCCTTTAAGGCAATTGAAAGGAAGTCATACACCATAATTGAATACATTACACAACACTATATTATAGCAAAATATAGTATATTATATGAAATGTATATGTTTGTATGAATCGGAGAACAATCGATCACAAAGAGCCATAATGACACAACTACAGATTTTTAAGGAATGTGTTAATTTAGCTACAGGTAGGAATTTTTTTTACAATACATCTCTGATTACAAAACTATACACAAATGGCTGGCAGCAGTCACAGAAAGTGCCACACGCTGTACCGCGGACCACACAGGATGCAGGATCGAGCCTAAAAAGAGACAGAGCAGGTTGAGGGTGATTGGCAGTAACCACAAAAGACCTAATCTCTAAACCGGTCACCCTCAGACAGACAGGACACAGTGACAGGCAAGTGCCTCGTTTACCTGTCAGGAAATGGCTAACCAAACCCCCCCCCCAAAATTTAAAATGAGTATAATAAGTAGAGATGTAAATATAAATGCAATTAAAGGTGCTCTATGCAATTTTGCAAGATTTTAGCTCAATTTCATTTTTATCTCAACCCGTTTCTACCACCCCTTGATCGACTTGCTGTCTGCCTGCTGAATACATTGGGAAAAAACCTCAAGTCTCAAAACACAACACAGAAGCTGCAATACCAAAACAAACACTAGGGGCAGGAGGTTGTGCACCAAAGCAATAACAGACAACGGCCAACCAATCGTCAAGAAGAGGTGGGGGTTAATACACATGCGACAGTGTTGATTGTACAGCGTGAATCCGGGTGTGAGTTAGCAATACTGTGTCGGTAAATTATTTTTTAAAAATGGCTGAGGCACGTTCGAAGAAAAGATGCTCGGAGGAATATAAGGCGTGAAGAAGAGAAATTGAGAAGCAACGAAATAAGCCCCGGGTTTACATTCAGGATTCAGTGGACTTTGCCGGCAAAAGAACTTCCAATCAGATGCAGTCATGCAGAGGTGGCACGTTTTTTTATTGGACAGGTAAAAGTTACGATTACTTGTTGTGAGAGCATTCACATGCAAAAATAACAGTTATCTCCAAAGCCATCTCATGAAAGCAACATTACAAGATGGTGATAATTATACTGCTTAGCCTATACCTACTGACTAAGGTACAGGACTAAGGCTAGTTTCATTGACACTCTTAACGTTACTGCTAGAAAACAAATTCAACTACGTCTGACCCCAACTGTAGGCTATACAGACTGTATTCACTTCTCAAGTTCAGAGAACCGAGGACAATATAGTGTCCGTAAACGTTTTATCGCTCCCCTTTTAACATACCATTCTATTTTATCACGCTACGTTTGCGCCTAAGCAAGTAGCAGGTCAATATGCTGCAACGGTAGCCCCAGATGGAGCCTAACGTCAAATTAGAGCTGCTCAATTTGTAGCATAATGACATTTGTTTTTAGGAACTTAAGGCAGACTAAAGAAGTGAACAGCCACTTGCAAGAACTCTGGCCCAAAGATAAACGATGCTGGCTCAACAACTTCACTCACGAACTTCATCGAATCTCAGGACGCACAAGGATAGGTCAGTGAATCTTAGGTGAAGGGGAAATTTAGCTTGAGGGTAGTCTACTGCTACCGCTACAAAAAAAAAAAGTCTGACCCCAACTGTAGGCTATATAGACTCTATGCAGATTACAGTTTTATTGCTCCTCTTACCGTTTTAATTTATATCGCGCTGTGTTTGTGCCATACACTACAAGCAAGCAGCAGTTCTGTTTCTCAGCAGAAAATCGGTTAACTAACTGAGCTAAATAAACACGTAATAGGATGTCAGCCTTTATGTCAACGTTATGCAGAACCATTTACAATTTAATATTATGTAGGCATAGGCTACGTTTTAGTTTCAGCACTAATGTCTGAGGTTATGAAATGCTATGATAGACGGCGATATGCATCTTTACCGGGAAATTAACGTAGGCTATTACGTTTGTATACATTGTAAACATTCCAAGTTCACCTAATACCCCGGTGTTAAAACTTGGTAATGGAAATGCAACACTGGGGCTATATAAGCACAGAAGCCTGGGGAAAATGCGACATTAGTATCTGTTGTTATTCTTGCTAGCAACACTTTAGTGACTGAGTGTGCAACAACTTTTCAAGTAGGCAAACTGTTAAGGCCATAGAAATACCAGTCTATAATGCTATGGTTATGGTGACCAAAAAACACTGAATTGTAGCGTGGTTACCTACCGGCAGAATCTGAAATAGATCCTGGTTTTCTGAAAAGCCGGATTGATACAGTCCGAGGTTGGCAAAACAATATGGGGTGAATTGACCAGAGCAAACTGCCAATCTTGTGGTTGTAGATAAAAATCAACTACTCCCATTGAATGCGAGGTTCTTGAGGAAGGTAGTGCAAATTCCGGACAATCCCAGCCCAGTACATCCTGGAACGTTACACGTGCGTGCTGACATTTTTTTCGTATGTTCTCCAGTTAAACAGAAATTCAACATGCACTTATTTCAAACAGAAATTCAACATGCACTTATTTTTCTTAGAGCCGTTAGCCGTTCTCAATGTTAGCTAGCTATTACATAGACTACAGTGCGTTTATAGCCTACCTCCGAAGCAACAGGGGGCTGGACAAGAGACTGTTACAAACAATTTTGATTGGACCAAAGATTCTAGAGCTAGAGCTTTTTGGATTGGACAATGTAATGGAGGAGGTGTAGCTTTGCGCTGTCTACGTACACCGAGCACCGAGCGGAAGATGGTGTTGGGAGTTTCGGTGTGGTCCGTTGGATACCTTAAGCTACCTAAATTCAACAATAACAAGGTAAATGTGGTTTTGCATTCTATGGGCTCTTTAAATGTCAGTAGTAGTACTACTAATTGTCTATATTATTTACTTTCAACTCTAAAACATAGTGATATAAAGACTGTTTACATCAGGTAATAACGCTGTCATCATCTGGAGTGTACACATGCGCAACCTGCTACAGGCTTAGCTCACTGAGAATTTTTTACCCAATAAAAATAACAAAAATGAAAGTATTTTCAATCAATATCCTGGATTATTGATAGCAACAACTAATAAAAAGGTCATTTTACCTCAGTTGATCTGGCAGTGTCTCCCTCAGACGAAGTTCAGATGAAGGATGTGTAGTCTCTCTTTCAGTACTTTTTCTCCCGAAGCCGCAGGCAGTGACACATACAATCTGAATTTTAGCTTGAAGTACTGAAAATAATTCCCACCACAAACCTCTTAACCAATGATATCACTGGAAAGCTTATGATGTGACGTTAATGAGGAAGTTTTTTTTATTATGATATGACGTTGTTTGGCGGAGATATAGGGAGGGAAAGTAATCTCATCGCCCCCTGCTGGTTGCGTTCCAACCTCTATATCAAAATGAATGGGATTTTCTCTTCAGAAAATTATATTTCGGTTCACACTCAAAAGTTACGATTGTGGCTTTCATATGGTATGCATGTTGGGTAGTTCTATCGATTCGGATGGTCATTCTTTATTTTTCCACGGATTTGAATTGTTTTTAATTTTTTTAAAAAAGCTGATAATGGACTACACTGAATGATCGTCACGTATATGATGCTGCCGTAAAATCTTAGGAACTTACTTTAACCGTGCCCTGCGATAAACCAATGAATCCACTCAACAACAGGGTAAAATATTACATAGCTGCCGCTACTGGCCTGCCCGCAATAATTAACCTCGGTGGAAGCCAGCAACATTTCGATTGAAACCGATGTAAGTGCAAACTGCTTTCAAATCTCTTGAACTGTCAACAAAAAAGTTAGGCTATTTTGTTCGGTCAGCAAGAGCATGGACAGTACGGGACACTAGCTAACGTCGGAAGCTAGCGTTAACATTACAGGCTAGAACCAAACATCTGTGTTCATGAAACTCACTTTATTATATGAATCCACATCTGTAGTTTTACAGGATCTTTGGGGAAAGTAAAAAAATTGGCATCCATAGTTTCTGGCCAGTGGTTGCAAGCAGGCGAAAACACAGCATGGTGAAGTTGTGGAATTCTGACATAAAGGGAGCAACTCGGAGTTGTAGTCTGTTTCTGACAAGTAAGGCTAGAGTGACCAGACGTCCCGGTTTGACCGGGACAGTCCCGATTTTAGAGTGGCCTGTCCCATGTCCCGACAAAAGTACATCGGGACGCTGAAGTGTCCCGGTTTACACCACACCATAGGTCTCGTTAACTGACAAATGTCCGTCATTGACAGATTTTTTTTAGCTATGACGGAAAAATCTGAAGGCCGTCTGTCATTTTGATGGATTTTACCATTACCAATAATAAAAATGGCAATAAAACACAAAATTGAAATAGCCTAATAGGCAAGTTGTGAGTTTCTTAAGCTTCATTGCCGTCACCATCTTTTAATCTGAGCCGACGTCACGGCAGTCTTGGTATTCAGTGGGCTACTCATAGGCTACATTGTAGGCAGCTGTGCGAGGCTGCTCAGTGCCTGTCGCACTCTAGCGAGCGCTCTGATTTAAAACGGTTGCAGGCTATAGTATTAATGTTTCCCTTCTCAATTATCTGAAGAAACATGCCATTTTGCTATTTAAAAGACCATTTGTGTCACGTCACGTCCCTGTGAGAAATGTTTCCCGACTTCAGAGTTTTGGCTGAAGTGGCGCTGGTTATTCCACTATCCAGTGTGCAGCTGAGCACGGGTTCATCTGTAAATCTGTGTCTGGCGGTGCACGTTTAGTTAAAAAAAAAAAAAAACAGAAATGCGAGTGCGTGCACGAGCATTACGGTCACGCGCAAAGTGTCCCAGTTTCAGACTCTGGAAATCTGGTCACCCTAAGTAAGGCACAATTTCGATTTTTTTAAATAAGGCAAAAATTCGCACAAGACCTTCACAGTTAGTAGATCATAGCAATATATGGGCTGAAAAATATGTTATATGTAATAAATAAGTTCGGTGTCATGTCTTCGTGGGATTTTTAAAAAAAATTGGTCTATGGGATTTTCAATACTATTGCTCTCAGGTTAGGAACGCTACCGCTAGGATCGCTGTGTTCCACTTTCCTTCCCTATAAGACTGAATGTCATGGCAGCTCCAGTACCCAAATTAGAATGGTCCGACTGCAAAAGGTTAAGCAACGGCCAAATCGTTCCGGCTCTTTTATTGGTCTAAAACATTTTTGCGTGCTGTTAACCTGCCTGATCGTAACAAAGGACCCAAATTGTTTGTTACAGATGTCCGGAAGTATTAGCCGTTTCTCAATATCCGTTCTTCTGTGTTCTTGCTTTCTCGTGAACTTGTGAAACGTCATGAAACGTCATTAAACACAGCCGATGTACCGTTCCAATTCACAAGTTCGCATAAACTCAAGAACGCATGAAATTCCCCGATGTTTTCTTGATTCAGCCATTTTATCAAGAATGCATCGGATGGTGACTTCTGTTATCTTATGGACCATTCCGCCCCACAATGCATTTCTGCATCCAAACAGAACGTGAATAAAAAAAATCAAAATGGAGATAACGCAAAGATAAGAATTTATGTTTTAAACTAATAACTTTGGAATTCATGGCTGTGTAGCCTAATTTGTAAAATGGGACGAGAATGGTGACTGTTAAATTGTTTGGATCAACAATCTTATTTCCTGCAACAAGCTTAACCATCACGGCTATTCAGCAGCTTCTGAACACCTGAATGTAATTATGTTTATCAAGAACGCAACTGTCTCAAACTGCTCTTTGGGCTTACTGTTTCCTTGCCTTCTTGTAAGTTTGCAATCCCGTTTTTGACTTCACAAGTTTAAACTTGCAAGTACACAAGTCCGTTCTTGGCATTCTTGGTATTGAGAAATGGCCATTGTCTTTTCCAATTTGAGTTGGAAAATAGAAATTATGGGCGATCGAGACGTCAATGTTCTTTGTTACCTAACAACCTGTAGCTTACTTGAAAATAATGAGATCGAATATACAACGTGCACAAAAAATAGACACACGGGCCTACCGATGGAGTTTACGTAGGCTAATCAAGGTCAATTTCTATGAAATGTTAACACAATTAAACACGATAGGAACTTACCGTTTCTGATGACAATTGGCACCAAACTAAAAGAATCCGATCTTGAAAACAAACCCAATGTAGCCTGGGTGCACTCTCTCAACTGAGACTATACAATTACACATGCATAATCTAACATACGCATAAGCAATGAGAATAATTTTTCTGACTGAACAGCAAGTGTTAGCAGATAAACTACTGCTTGAATTAAAACAAATAACTCGCCTCAAGATATCATTAAAGAATAAAGAATACAACAATGCTTGTTTCAAGTGCCATATTTACTTTTGATCTTGGTTGGTTGAATACACTTCATTTCCCTGAAACCCTGTTACATTATCCTAAGCATAGTTGTGCTCATGACCATAGTTATTTTCATCCCAAAACCTGACCAGGGGCCTATTGCACAAAATTAGAATAAGGGATTAAGCCGGGGTTTCTTGGTTATCCTGGCTGCATTAACCAATCACTTATCAATATAACCAAGATATCCCGGCTTAATCCCTTATCCTAGTTTTGTGCAATTGGTCCCAGTTATTTCAATTACAAAATAAATAAATAAATACTAATCTAATTTGCTCCTATAACAAACATTAAATCAACGTAATTTACCCAGGCAGGTATACCCACAGTTATACATTTATTTATGTAGTCCTAAATTCAAGTGTTACATATGTACATATTTATTGTTCCTATATTGTACAATGTGCTTTTTTTAACATCAAAATAAAGCCATGTGGTGATGGTGTGAGGATGCAGTCATGTCCCAAGGTGACTAGTCACTGTGGGTAAAACTCAGCTCAGGCCCGCCAATCTGAGTAAGTAACAAACCAACAAAGAAAAACATTTTAGTTGAGACAACTTTGGATTGATACATGGCCTAAACAAATGCAGTCAATTTATTATTACAGCATTTATTTTGGGACATTACCAACTTCAGGAATTTCTTGAAGGTGGAGAGAGTACATTAGATCATTACATCTAGTACATAGACAGTTCATTACACCAGCATGGAACAACACATTGGAATAGTTTAGACTGATCAGTCCAAGGTGTCAGCAGTGCTGGAATGACCTGATGGGCCTGGAGATGACATTGATGTTTGAAGGGTATAGAGATGATGAGAGCAGACATGATAAGACAAGACCTGTTTAGTCAAAAGCCCACTCACCACGTCACGATAAGGCTGGGAAAGGCATAGTCATATATAGAGCAATTCATTCACAAGGTAGTTCTTCACAAAGAAATAAAGGTTTAAAATGTCGGAATCCATGATAATAGAATATGTAGAATAAAGGATATTTACCCACAAATACAACACAACCATCATGAGAACTGATATATTGTTGCTTGTCTTGAGAGCAAAATATCTACCAGTGTCAAATACCTTATGCAAGAATACTTGGCCAATAAAACCTGATTAGCCTGTTTATACTTGGGGCCAAACCTGGTGCTTGAACTTAAGCCCAGCCCAGGTAGGAGTTTATGCCAAAGATTCTAGAGCGTTTTGCGTAAGATAGATTACTGGCCAGAAATTCCATTGACAACGATGAAGTACGGAAGTGCAGCGCTATGGGCGCCATTTTAATAGCGTCACAGGGGCTTACCACAGTGGAAACTCTATCGCATCCGTCCTAAAATTTTTATAATTTTTATACTTCCAAAGTATCATTTCAAGTTACAAGAATCACCTCAGATTATTGCAACTTTCCAAACATATCTAAACTACTTTAATCCATAATTTATTACGAGGATTTACGTGCCGATTTATAGCATTTGAGACTAAGTAGGCTACCAACACGGCTACTGAACACGACT
>JAGFZM010003168.1:0-20913 GCA_017657215.1 Limnothrissa miodon
GGGAACTGACCCATAAGGAGGATGATCGTGACGCCTATGAAGAAAGGAAGGCAATGCAACAGAGGATAGGTCTCATACGCACTCAGATCCGGGCAAGTAAGGGGCAGCAGGAGGAGTTGAGGAAATACTGTTTAGGGACTGAAAGGGGGAAAATTATGGTGTCCCGAGATCTAGAGGATCTGAATGACAACATACAATGGCTGGAAGAGAAGGCCGATGCTCTGGAGGGAAAGTTGAAAAAGTCAGAGGAATCCGTTCTACGGGTCAGGACGGAACAAGAGGTTATGGAGAGAAAGCAGGACAGTAACACAAGGGAGATTCAGAGAGGGCATCAAGAAGAAATGAAACACCATAATCTCGCTTGTCAGCTAAGCCAGGGGATATATTCACTGTAGCTGGAAGGAGTGCAGATGACCCAACAAATCAGGAACCTGCAGGAGGACTTGATAGGAATACATGCAGACCTGGACAAGATGCTCAATGCCCAAGAAACATTGAAAGCAGCCCTGCAGATACAGAAAGGGGAAGTGGAGGAGGTAGGAGAGGTCATGGCTAGAGGAATAGCAGTAACACAAAGAAGGCTGAAAAGGGAACAAGAAGAGCGGAAGAGAAGCGGTGCCAAGATGCTACAAATCATCAAGGAGGTATCGGACTTGACAATGGCCAGCAAAGAGTTGGACCAGGACAGACGGGACAGAGGAGACTCCAGGGGAAGCCGGATCCAAGGCACGGCAGAAACCCCCTATGATGGGGCTGAAGAACCAGGCTCCAACCTACTGGAGAACCTGGATGAAGGGGTCTCATCGAATGAAGAAAATGAGTCAGAAGAAGGATCAGAAGAGGAAGAAGGCCAGGGAGAGGAATTAGAAGTAGGGGCCCAAGAGGAAAAGTTCCAGTGCCTGGGATGTGCTCGTATATTCAAATCAATAAGAGGACTACGAAGCCACCAGGGTTGGAACAAGGAATGCAAAGAGAAAGGGGGGCAGAAGATACGGGGATCAATGTGTCCCATCATGATTCCCACAGCCATGATTGTGGCAGGACTGTGGAGCATCAACAAGGTGAAGAAGGGGGTCGAGAAAGGCATGAATGAAATGCGTAAAGGAATGCGGAAAGGCCTTAGCGAAATTGAAAGCGGGGTGCAGAAGAGTTTGAAGGAAACCAAGAAAGAGTTGAAAAAGGAACAAAAGGAAATGAAAAAGCGGAGAAAAGACAGACAAAAGGAAAGAATTGACGAGGAATCAGAGGTCATGGCCCCACTGATTGTGAAAGGACAGTCCGCCCACTACCAACCATGGACGCATACGGATGTGGAAGGCCTGATAGGACGTCCACCTATTCTACACCAGGGAGCAGGACCTTGGATTAATCAGTTCGAAATGGAGACAGTAGGGAAGACTCTAGCATTAGGAGACATAAAATATATACTCAGTAAAACCCTGGGTAAGGCGGAAGCAGAGTCAGCCCTGGACCATGTTGGGATGGCCCACATCATGAATGACCCAGGAAAGGATAGCAAGCCATTTGACCCCAGAAGACGAGAGGTGTGGAGTGCATTGAGAAAACATTATCCTAACCAGCTGACCCCAGGAGAGCTATTCATTGAAAAATTGAAAGATAGTGAAAGCCCAGTAGCGTTTGTAGAGAAGGCGGCCCAATTATGGAGAGCAAGGATGGAGACAGATCCGGACTCCTCTAGCGCCCTAAGGATGCAGTTCAGGGAGGCAGTAATGAACGCACTCCCAAAGGAGGTAAAAGGCGCAGTTAAGAAACGAGTGGAGACTGGGACTTATGACAAAAGACGAGTTCAGACAAGCCGTGGCGCACTATGTGGGACAATATAGACAGGACAAGGAGGAGAAGAAAAATCAAGCAGAAGAAGCCTCAAGAAAATTGGTCCAGATACAGATACAGGAGAGCAAGGGCTAGAAGAAGGCTGCAGTCCAGGCTCCGGTTGTGCCACCTCCAGCAGGACAACAACCTCAACATGCGCCACATCAAGGGCAGCAAGGGGCACCATTCCCGCCACCACAGTTTCAGATGGTCCAGATACCTCAGAATGGACCTATGCCACATCCCCAGACCATGGCCACGGGACCCCTCATGTTGATATCGCCAGGCTATCATCCAGCGGGAGCGCAGGGGCAGGCGCCAGCAGGCCAACAGAGGAGAGGATTTAGGCCAAGGGGAAACAACCAGCAGGGACAACAATCCCAGGGTCCTCTGACGTGTTACAATTGTCAGGGTGTTGGACATATGAGAAGGGACTGCCCCAGCCGACCACAGCAACAGAGAGGGAGAGGGGGTGGCCCACAGCAGGGTTACAACTCTCAGTTTCAGGTAAATCCCGGTCAACAACAGCAGTATCAGCATGGTGGCTATATATAGCAGCCCCCGGCAGATCAACAAGGAGGGTACGCCCAGCTCCAATCGCAAGGGGTTGCAAACCAAACAACTGGTCAAGGGGCGACCCAGACTCCTCAACAAGCACAGGCCCCACCAGGGGGAGGTGGACCTGTCTCCCCATATGGGGGAGCCCATTACTGACGAGACCCAGAAAAGCCAGGGAAGGGGCAGTTCCTCATATTGACCAGAGGAGCTGCTAGGGAACCTAAGCTGCGGGTTCTAATTGAGGTTAAACAAATAGAATGCATGATTGATACTGGAGCAACTTACACCTGTCTCACACCAAATGATGCCCAACACCTCCCCAGGTCAAGAGGAAAATTCCGAAAGACCGTTGGCTTTTCAGGGGAAGAGCAGCTTAACCCCATAACCATTCCAGTAAAGATTCGGCTACAAGACAGGGAAGCTCACATTCCAATTCTAATCTCAAGCGGGACCCCCTGCAATCTATTGGGAAGGGATACCTTATGTCAGTTAGGAATAAAAATAGAATGCACACCCGAAGGAGTGTCCATTCCAGATATTACAAGGCAAATGGTCCTGAGAAAACCAACCACACGACACAGGGACGAACCAAGACAAGTGTACTGGATCGGAGAATTAGGAACTGATGTTGACGAAATGGCAGAGGAAATAACAGGATTGGCTGAAGAACTTGGATTATGTCTAAGAAGGCCGTGATGTCCACTTCACTGTGTTCTAAAAGTGAACCAACGAATAGATGAGGAGGAGGAAAATAAGTGGCTGCAGGATATGGGAATGGACACCCAATATCCCATGGAAATCTATAACATAGTTATTGCAGCAGAAGGAGTGGCGGCTGACGTTCGATTCCCAGAAAACAACCTTGGAGAAAAACTGATGCGGAATTTTGAAATGATAGGGACAGTGCCACATGTGGTTTTGAGAGTGACACAAGGATACAGGACAAGAGACATGGGAACCGTTATGTTGAGAGCCAGATATAGCAAATGGACAGACACTGAAAACCCCAGCGACCATAGCTCCCTTAACCCCCTAGGCGCGACGGTCGACTTAAGTCGACCAGACGCCGCACTGAATACAACGGCCGAGTTCGTCAAACAGGGCATCAAATTTTGTTCTAACTCCCCCTCACTGGTTGGCAGACATGTCATACGACACTACCGACTCATAAGTACATCATGATTATATATAAAATAGTCGAGCAATTGCGCTTTGAATTAGTGCGAAAAAATACCGGAGCTAATGTGCGCGTGAGCCATTTGATTACAGCGGTATTGTGAACATCAACAAGTCTTTGCGTTAAATTATCGTCTATGGCATCTAAAAAGTTTACCTGTAATGTAATGTTGGGTCTTCTGTTCGCGGACCCTGATTCTGAAGGGGAATATCAGCCCTAAGAAGATATGATGATTTGTTTGGTGACCACGCTTCAGATGCGTCCCTGCCTAGCAATGGCGCAGCTGGACAACGTGAGAGTGTAGCCCTACACCAAGCACAAACTTTAGATCCTTTGCCCAATGTCTGTGGTGGGAACAACGTTTCACGGGGTCAGAGTGATCATCAGGAAGTTAGCAGGTGTGTTAGTGGTGCGGGGAACGAGGCTGGAAGTAGCGGAGTTCAGTCTTTTTACCGCGGTAGCCATGTAGCTCCTTTATATTCCGACCGTATGTTTGCGGCACTGAATCATGTAGCCCCTTTGTCTTCCGACCGTAACCGCGGAGACAGTAACGTGGTGTAGCCTTTGTCTTGTGCCAATGAGGTTAGACGAGGTCGAAGAGTTCATAGGAGATCTAGGGCACAACGTAGAGGCAGGTTGGGGAGCAATGAAAATGAGAGTAGGCAGAGCCATGCTAATTCTCTCCAATTGGCACGCGCTCGTGGCAGATCTGCACGTTGTGTTTGCAGCAGAAGCGGTGTAGCACGGGCAGAGGGACTAATATGGCAAGCCAACGGTGCCAAAAACACTAATATACATAGCCTATCTAGGCAAGATGATGGAAATGCAGGCTTTGAGTAGGAGTATCAAAATTGGCTCATGCCCTTTGATCAGCCAATAGGATATGTGGGGGAAAGAGAACTATCCAGTGCCAATTTGCCCCTAGATGTTCTGTCACTCTTTCTCTCTGATGATTTCTGGAATGTGATTACAATTGAGACAGTTGTCCTCATTGAGAGACATGCCAGAGACTCACTGAGAGCCACTTCATCTACAGGGCTGATGAACACCCAGATTGTGTTGTCTGTTCTGATCGGACCCACCCTAAAGGCCGCCGTCAAACAAAATACAGATGTAGACAGTGTGCGGTGGGTCTTTGTGTTGTGCCTTGCAATGAGAGGTACCCCATGAAACGTTACAAGAAGTGTAACCTGGAACGAATAGGGATTCATTATCTCTGGCTTTTACCTACTACATAAATTTGTTTCTGTCTGCCATTTATTAGTAATGATTTACACAGTTGATTTACAAAATTTACTATTTCCCTTTTAGTATTGTACAATATGTGTTCTTTTTGTGTGTTCATGTCATTTTTGTGTGTGTCTTTGTCAGCTCAAAAAAAAACCCAACCAAAAAACAAAAACAACAAAAAGAAAAAAAAAACTCACATTGTCTTGTTTCATCATCTCACTCATGTTCTGTGCCTTGCCGCGGCGAGTGAGGTTTCAAACTAACAGGTCTTGTCTTCTTGTATTTGTGTGTCATAAGAAAAAATATATATGTGCCCCATACATGGAATCTGAGTGGTAAATGGAAAGTCTCCAGCCTACTGCTAAATGCATTCGGTTTCTTTCTGCCATTTATTATAAATTATTTCCACAGTTTGTTTACTATTTACTATTGACCTGAGCATTCAGTATTGTGCAGTATAGCATACAAAAGGTGTGAGGCATTTTGGTGGGGAAGAAATACTGCATTTTACCATTCAAACTTTGAAATTTCAGGAAAATTCGATAATCCAAGATGGCCGCCTATGTATGACGTCATTGTGACGTAATTACTTACCAATTAGATGGGGAGATTTAATCCCTACATAAACTTTGGGTCATCCTTAATATTTCTCTAATTTACATAAAGTCTCTATCTCTTATCACTTTTAAGTTATAGCATTTTGAAATTAAGATGTCAAAATCGAAGGTTTTAGGAAAAAACCTCTAGCGCCTTAAAGCAACTCTAAAGAGTTTCAAAATCGCACCATCTACAGGTTAAAACCGGAATTACTGCCGTCGTAAATAATTAAGCATGCATATAATATATATATTATATGCATGCTAAACCACAAATGGGAAACCACAACGGGAAAAAAATTATGAAGATTTGCTAAACAGACTGCAAAACTGTAGTTTCTAAAGCCAAAATAGATAGCTTCTAACCCATCAGATTGCATGCGTAACGTTACACTTACAACCGTAACATGGATGTGTACTCAATTTTCATTTAATTTCTAAATCCACTAGTTTCACAATGAAATATCCGACTCACATATAAATATGTTGACAACTTACGGATGATGGCATGCTTTCAAAAGCGCTAAAGCTATAAACAACTAGGAAACGTACCTAGCATTACCCACGTTAGCGCCTTAGCTAACACAAAGACTCATCCACTGTTTGTAGCCATCACAGGCTAATCGATAGATAAAACAATCAATGATGAATACTGTCGGATATACCATTATTACTTACAAGTCTAATAGCAACAAAGCTAGGTCACCATGCGTTTTGCAATGTGTAGCCTCCTTCAGCTCTCACCAACAAATGAAAGCCGGACCAATATTCACTTTGGTTCCCGTTTTTTTTTTTTTTTTTGCTTCTTCAGATCTCCTTCTTTTCTTTTCTCCTTCTGCCGCATGATTGCAATTCAAACACAACCGCGTTTTCTCCCATTATATATCTGTCGAGGCAGCTCAACTCTAGATATACTCCAACCTATGGCTGGCCGCAAAGCCAATCGACTGTAGTTTTTACTTGGACTACAGAACCTGGACCCGACAGGGCGAACTTGTTTAGTGCTATTACAGCCGATAGAGGGCTCCAGAGCAGATGCAGAAGGTAACGTTCATACTGTTATGAGTTGATGGACCACCAAAACGATTTTGAAAAAAATATTTTAAGGTCTTAAAAACTCTTTAGTGTTGCTTTAAGGGTTAAACTCCAGAGAGCGGGTGACGGAGGGAACCTTTTGTATAGAATTAAGAGAGGAACGTTTCCTAGCATCCACTGGGGAATTCCACAAGTAGTGGTAATGGGAATAGACCAGGACAGGTATGGAGAGACCCCAGAAGAAGAAGGGACCCAGGGACATGTAATGGCAGTTCAAGAGAAAGGGATGGATAAGGAAGAACGAACACGGCAAGCTCTCTCCCAGGTCCCGGAACAAGTTTGGTCAAAAGGAGATGGGGACATTTGTTTGGTGAAATCAGCCAACCCGGTGGAGATAAGAGTAAAACCCGGAATGACACTACCTTTTAGGAAGCAATATCCCTTATCCCAAGCAGCGGCAGAAGGTATTAGAGAGACAATCGAGGAGCTCCTAACTGCAGGAGTGCTGGAAGAGACTCCAGGGGCCCAATGTAATACTTCTATATTCATAAAGCGGATGGGGTTAGATGGAGAATGGTACAAGATCTAAGGCCCATCAACGAAATAGTGGAAGACTACCCTGCAGATGTTCCTCATGCAAATGCTCTGCTCACTAATATTCCAGCTGATGCTACAGCTTTCTCTGTAATAGATTTATGTCAAGCTTTCTTCAACATTCAGGTGGCACCGGTTAGCAGAGACTTGTTCGCATTTCAATACTGTGGGAAGACCCTGAGGTACACAGGGTTACCTCAAGGGTTCTGCCATAGTCCTGCGGTGTTTAATAAGGCCCTAAGGGAGGACCTGAAGCACGTAGACTGCCGTAGTACCGTCCTACAATATGTGGATGATATCCTCATTGCAAGTCCCGATGAAGAGACCTGTGAAAAAGACACCGTTTGGATACTAAGAGTTCTGGCCGAAGGGGGGTATAAGGCGTCCAGGAAGAAGCTGCAATTTGCACAGCCCCGGGTGAATTATCTGGGGCGACAGATTTCTCAAGCAGAGAAAAGAATCGCCACAGAACACATAGAGGCAATCACTAAAGCTCCAAGACCCCAGACAGTTCGACAGATGATGTCATTTATAGGGCTAACAGGATTCAGCAGTGAATGGATAGATTGTCATGAGCGGAAAATAGCCCCACTTCGTGCCCTAATTGCAGTAGCAGGAAGAGACAACTTGAAGAACAAGCTGACATGGACCGAGGAAGCCACGGAGGCGTTCAACAGAGTCAAGGCAGAAATGCAACAAGCCCCAGCTCTGACATTGCCTGACTACGATAAACCATTTAGTCTCTACGTCACCACTAGAAAAGAGCCAGGGCAAGAAACCTACATGGCGGCAATCCTGACTCAGAACCAATGCCAGGGAAAGGGCAGACAGGCAGTAGCTTATTATAGCACAAAGCTAGATGCAGTAGCACAGGGATATCCACCGTCAGGGATTGGATGCGGCATATACAGCCTATGCGAAAGCCTCAGCGATTACTATGGGATACCCAGTTACTATCTATACTAGTCACGCAATCACACAGTTGATAGAGCAGGGGAACTTTTGTTTGACGCCTCAGAAGCAGCTGAAGTATTATTATTTTCCGGCCTGTGAAGAACCCAGCCCAGTACATTCCCCCAGAATACGATGGGGAGCCACATGAGTGTGTGGCAGAGGCAATGACATTTGCCAAGTTAAGGGAAGACTTGGGTAGTGAACCACTGGAAGAAGGGGTGACATATTTTGTAGACGGATCAAGCCATAATTATGACAACAAGACGCATGCAGGGTTTGGTGTGGTCCAATGGGTGTCTGGACAGTTTAGGATCGTTATGAGTGAGCCTTGTATTCAGCCATGCTCAGCACAGTTAGCAGAAATAAAGGCATTAACAGCAGCATGCAGGCTGGGAGAGGGCCAGGATGTGACAATATACACAGATAGTGCATATGCCCACAATGTGTGTCATGTTAATGGAGCCCAATGGAAACAAAGGGGGTTCAGGAAGTCAGATGGTAGTCCCATACAACATCTTAGCCATATCCAGCAGTTACTGGAAGCTATTTTTCTTCCAAAAAGGCTGGCTATTTGCAAATGCAAAGCTCACGGGAAGGGACAAGATCATGTTACCTTGGGCAACGCTAAGGCAGATGAGGCGGCTAAAGAGGCGGCGTTGCAGGCTCGCACACAAGTTATTGAAACCAAGGCAGGGTTCATGGGTGTGGGGATAGATGCAAGCCAGTGGCATTCCGTAGGACCCAATGGGGGTAGAATCAGGTGTCCGGCTCCTTGCCCATTCCCCATACCAGACGAATGTAAGTGGTGCTCCCTGTGGTATGATACTAAGAATCATGACCACCAGCCGGAACCACTCAGTTGTGCCATCTGCCAAAGGGGGGACTGCCCCACTTGTGCCACACGATGGTGCGAGCCACGAAGCCTTCACCCAGCTATTACCAATTCCGCTGCCACTCCGGCCAAACACAACGTACCCTTAGAATTAATGGAGAAAGAAGGTATAGCAGGGAAAAGGACAATCACATCACAGGGAAAGATTGGAGCTAGAGACATACCCCTGTCGGGAGGCGTAATTTCGCCCCAAACGTCAGTGGGGATTAAAGTCATACCCCTCACTTTAGGAGGATACACGCATTGGAGGGCCGAGTATAGAGAGGGACAGCCTTTAACATTAGTCAACCCTGCTAATTCCTATCTTACGAACGGAGGAGGCATGGCACTGGCTATACGGAATCTAGCCGGATGGCGGTACCAACAATGTTGTGATGAATGGATTAGGGAATATGGCCCTTTGCAGGGTCCCGGGTTATTGACAACCCCATCATTTAATATGGAGGATGTATACCTCCGGATCCTCCATGTTAACATTCCTCGAGCAGCTCCCTGGGAGAGCTCAGTAGAGGTTTACGGGAACTATACACCGAAGTGTTCTATGATTGTGAAGGATGGCAGGATGGTTCAGACAACCCACCCAGCCTAACCATGACTCAGTTTGGGTGTGGGTCGTATGGTCATGACCCCTACCAGAGCATGTCAGCATTTTTGTTAGCAGCTGAAGAAGCTAAAGGCTCCAGCACAGTCGACTTGCTGATACCATCACTACAACAGGCTGCAGTGATGAGTTTATATCTGTCTAATTTATCAACAGCCTCAAGGGTAGACAAGGGCCAATGGTCAAAACCTCCTCCCCCATATGCTAAGAATTGCCCAATTGGTAATCCGTATTGCAAATGGATGGTGGTGCTGGGCATGGGCACAGCAACAAGACCCCACCATGAGCGAGATGGGCAAGCTCTGTGGGGAATTTGGCCACGAACCATGGGATTTGCTGCCTGACAAGTGTGTGGAGCACCGGAGCGACTTAATACAGATGCTTACGACTCCACCGACCAAATTAACGGCGAGCCAAGGGGAGGATGGGCCTTCTCCTAAATGTGTAAAAACACTTCAGTGGTTTAGGCCCCCACCACCTTATACACCCGACTGTCCCACTGGCAATCCCTACTGTAAATACGATCAAGGGCCAGGGATGGGCTGGTGGTGTTGGGTGTGGTCGAAACATCAGGACCCCATTAGCCGGTATGAGCTAGAAGATGAGGGGGACCTGTGGAATGTAGTGTGGGGCAAATGTGTAGAACATCAGTCCTCTATTCTGTGGACACTCTCCGCACCAGACCACACCAGTGATTTAACACCACAGAGTGTGATCACACTCCCATGGAATGCACTCCCCTGTGACCATGATCTGGCCATGTATTTTACCTATAGTTTGCCCTGTCCGTCAGCTTGTGTCCGGACTGAACACTTGGCAGTAGACTGTTTGTGGTGCTCACACTGTCCACAGCGGGACACACATGACGTCACCTCCCCCTGCCCGTTATGTCAAAGACGGGATTGTTCTATTTTCGGCGCTCAGCCCTGTACTATTCTAGAGGACGCAGTTCCCACCCTCATGCCTTCTGTTCCACACATACAGGCTCCCATTAGAGAAGCAACATTGCCTGATGGAAGACGTGTCTCGGTCCGGATCGTTCCCGTTCCTGCTCGTGACCAGGTACACATTTCCGTTCCAGAATATTCTTTGGCACATATACGACCTATACAGGAGCGTGCTCCTAGTTGGAAGGTCCAGTTGTGGAAGGATAGAGGAGCGAGGCTGAGTCCAGATGGTATATGGAGAAATCATGAGGGTCGTACTGTGGTGCCCCTAGCGTTTTTGGATACACTAATTACTTGTGCGCATGATCCTGATCATTGCGCAAGGGGGGGAAGTGAAACAACAAATTTTAAATGCAGGGTTCTGGGCGCCAGGACTACAGGAGAGAATTAGCGAAGTATTGAAAAATTGTTTAGTCTGTGCAAGGAATAACATTAGACATGGAATAGCCCCCAGACCAATGGGACAAATCCCTCTGCCAGAGGGACCGTTCAAACACATAATGATGGATTTTGTAGACATGATCAAAACAGTGAATGGTTTCCGGTACATGCTGGTGGTAATATGCCGATATTCAAGATGGGTAGAGGCATGCGCCAGCCGAAACCAAGATGAGAACACGGTGATAAGGTTCTTATCTCGAGAGGTGATCCCCAGATTTGGGATACCTGAGACGATAAGTAGTGACAATGGCAGGGCGTTTGTGGCAAGAGCCTGGAAAAGGATTGCTCAGAAACTGCGGATAAGAGTAAGGTTTGGTTGTGTATACCATCCACAGAGCCAGGGCATGGTGGAACGTGCTAATGGTACTCTTAAAAACAAAATCTTGAAAATTTGTCAAAGTGAAGGGTTGAACTGGGTGGATGCACTGCCCAAAGCGCTGATGAAAATGAGGTGTGAAAAGAATCGCACCACACACCTCACGCCCCATGAAATGTTGACTGGAAGGGCCATGCCGGTCCCAATGATAAGAGAAGGGCGCGGCCCATCTCTCGATACACTCAATCGAGAAATCAAACAATATGTCAGACAATTGTCTCATATTCACCAATCTATTTTTAATGAGCAACTGGAAAGGGAGAGGCATATGGGAAGAAATGTCCAGGAGGAAGAAAGGCGGGTACGCCCAGGAGACTACGTCTTTCTGAGAGCATTCAGAAGGGCATGCCTGGATCCCAGAGCGACGGGGCCGTTCAGAGTGTCGCAAGCTACATGATATGCGGTAAGAGTTGAAGGGTCAAATATATGGTATCATCTCAATTGTTGTTTCAGGGCACCAAGGCCAGAAGGAAGATGAAGATCGACCCCAGTCAGACCCCGGTGAAGATGATGGTAATGAGGGGCCCAATGGGGGAGCAGGTCCAAGTAGGGATGGCCCCGGGGGGAGGCCGCCGGCTCCTGAAAGGCATCCTGGGGCTGCTGTGCCTGGGATGCCTCGTGTTTTCTCTCCCAACTCTGTGTCTGCAGGTGCTGTACCAGAGGAGCCAGGAGAGCAGAGGGACCTCGGGGGTCAGCCTGGACCTTCCTCCGACCCGAAGGATGGTTCCGTCGGGACACGAGGACCCCCACAGAGCCACCTCCGAGAGCTCCGAGGGCCTCCACGAAACCACCACTGAGACCCGGGACGAGACTGAAGGATGGGACACTGGGGCCATACCTACCGTGTCAACCCACGGAGAGGAGAGAGTCAGCCAAGGCTCTACCAACACGGCCAGCACCTCCCGAGAAGGAGGGGACACCGCCATCGAGACCCCCAACCCAGCCATTGCTGGACAAGGAGGAGCCCCATCAGGACGGATCTTTCCCAGCCCAGGGGGGTTCCGACCAGGAGATGAGTTCTACACCATTAACGACGAGTTATGGCAACCTGAAGTCCAGTCTTTTATCAAAGGGGGGGTCCTGGCGCAGCTGGACGACCCCAGGACCCCTCGCCCAGAGGACATCGAAGCCCTTTATTCTGCAGGAGATTCCACGGACCCAACAATGGGGGGCACCTTCGCCCAAATAGACAGCTCAGGTTGGAGTGTATCAAGTAGAAACGTGTACTCCCACGCCTACTCAGGGCCAGAGTGGGAGGTTCTTGAGCCTTCCTCCGATGAAGAATAGGACCACCCTAGAAGGAGGGCTTGGGACTCCCTTTGAGCCCATAGAGAAAGGACAGTTGAAGGAAGGTCTTGAATCAGAGACTACAAGTAACTTGACTACAAATAATCTTACACTAAGTGTAATTAGTATAGAGGCTACTCCCAAACTTGAGAAAGCAGTGGTACTGAAAGGACAGAAGCCGCCTTGAAGAAGATTCCGATACCGAAGGAAACATGACATTACTAAAAGAAGAAGAAGTGGACTACCAGAATGGGACAAACAATAAGACAAACGGTACCACTAGCATAACGCTTTTGCATATAGGACATCTAGATAATGGTCTATATTATTGTATATACCGGACAAAGGGGGGTGAGAGCAATATGAAGGGAATAGTCCTTATAATAGACACAACAACCCTTCAAGAAAGAATGGAAGCTGCGACAGCCAGAAGAAGGAGAAGGGGAGCAGAGAAGGAGAAACCGATATATGAAGCAACGTTGAGGTCCAACACATGGCTCCAATGGGCTGCATATACACACAAGGGGAATGCTATGTCTGCGCAGAAATGACGCCCAGAGTATACATAATTCCCAGACCTTTCAGGATAAAGGATGAGGTTAGAAGGTGGAAGGAGGGACAGCTATCCCAGCCCTTATGCAAATTAGAGGTTGGCAACTGGCTATGGCTAAAGAAGAGTGGATGGTCGTCATGGGAAAATGAAGTAGCTCGGGGTAGAAGAGTATGTAGAAGCCTATGAGATAGTTGAAAATGTAGAGTACGAGTGTTTCGAAGCGGCCCCGTGGGGAGTTCAGGGGAATAAAACCCCTGGGCTCTGGCAAGATGAAGGACAGTTCTCGGGCCCTTGTGCAAGGACCTGGGTCAGGATTGGATTCCGATGGGGAGTTAAAAGTGACTGTTGTGGAGCCTCGATCTCCCCGTATGATAACGAACGGTTCAAACAGTGCCACAACGATCCATGCATCTCTAAGTTTGGGACAGCGTGGTCAGGTTCTATGTGGCAGGGAACCCCAATGGCGGAAGGATTTTGGGCATGCGGGAGAGGTCTCCGGAAGACTCTTCCCAGGAACTGGATAGGGAAATATGCATGTGTACATGCCGTTCAGCCGGCCCATATTATTACGGGACTCCGAATAGCGGAAAATGCAAGGTGGATAAATTACATCTATTATAACAAGTTGCGATTTATGAACTATACGGAAGCGGCTCTGTCCGCCCTGGGAAAACGGATAGATGACTTGGAATATAGATTGGATCAAAACACGCAGATGACTCGCGAGAACAGGATGGTACTAGACTGGATGTTGGCCAAACAAGGAGGCGTGTGCGAGATTGTGGGCGAAACGTGCTGCACATATATTCCAGGAAAGGACGGAAGTGCAGATCGAGACTTTGACCGAGCCATGACTCAGTTAAGAGACTTACGAAGGGAGGCTCATGAAAATGCAGGAAAAGCACCGGAGCTCAGTCTCAATATAGACACTTCAAGCCTGAAGGCCATGTTTACCACGGCTTGGAACTGGGTGGAGGGTACCTTCGGGTCACTGGGGGCAACCCTAATAGGATGGGTGTTTAAGGTCATGTTGGGACTCATTGTAATTACGATGATAATATGTTGTGTTCCATGTTGCCAGGTCAGCTGTTGCCAGAAAATATGCTCACGAACAATAGGGAAACAACTGGTGATAATGGGCCCAGTAGAGTCAGTTGATCTTGTAGAGTTAATACCCCAGGAAATCAACCAGGGGAAATTGAGTATTACTCATCCCCACCTATGTAAAGATCTGCTCAGACATCCACCAGGGATGCCCGAGCTCATAGGGGTGAAAATAATGGAGCCGGAGGATTAGGGACAGTAACGAATGTATGTGAGGGTGAATGTGTTAACTGATACTGACTTGCTTCCATGGGCAATGAAGAAGCAGCTTACACATGCCATACATTTTAGTTTTCATTTACACTGACTGTTTGTGAGACAGAACTGATTTTGCTTTTCTGTGCAATAAAGTATGCAGCTTACATTACAGCTCACCTGCAGGTAATCATAAACTGACCGTTGGTCCTATAAAAAGGGTAATCGCCCACACCTTTGTGTTGAACGGGCACAGGAAAACCGCTGCGGAAGCCCGATGCTCGTGATGATCTATTACGTCGGCCGTGGGGTCCACCGCACGGGGTACATAGATCGAGTGATCAGGACCATTAGTAATCTAGATAAGTGTAGGATAATTATGAATATCGCAAGAGGCAGGTAAATTGGGGATGATCCGTGTTGAATAGGAGGTGTGGTAGTGTAAATGTAACTCATAGTGTAACTTAGGATTTTTTCGAGGATTAGCCCTCACTCGCCACCAGATCGACTCATAAGTGTTGACAGCAGCCCACAACCACCGGGCTGTTATGCTTGCTCAACAGGAATTTTGGGGCAGGCCGCGACTAAGGGGGGGGGGGGCGGAGGCCAGCCCTGAAGAAAAGGCCACAGGGGACAGGCTAACCAGGGGAAGGGGTACCGCCGGAAGGGCGGTGGGGTCGGAAGGACACCCGGGTGAAAGTGGCCCACTCTCACGCGTAGTCGTGCTCCTGGTAGCGGTCCTCGCCCCAGGTGTCTTATAATCACATATACATAGAATTTTATGTCCTGTATTATAATGGTCATGGTGTTTTAGAAAGGGTTAGGCGTGATTGCGCATTGTTGTTGTAACAATCACGCCAGCATGACTCTCAGCATGCTGAGTGAGCCTAAAAAGAATTGGCTTAGGTCTATCCCCTATCCTAGTGGGCCGATGAGGACTGACCAGTGAGGGAGACTCTCCTGTATATATAATTATTTGCATATGTCGTTTTAGCACAGCCCTGGGTTGTGTTTTGCTAGGCAAAGTAATCGCATGGGCTTGGTGGTGTATCTGCCCTATTAACCCGTTCAACACTGTACGTCTGAGGGTGGTGAATGTAGTAGCAAGGGACAGCTGAGACGCAGCGCCTCTACTCCATCATGTCAGTTCATTATGGTTGGTGTACTGTGTACGTATACCTGCATATTCACTTTATGTAATCATATCAGTATAAGGGCTTAAATGCGATGTGCGGCTTAAAAGCCGCAAAGGGGGGAATTTGTGGGGAATATTTGAATACAAACATAAAAATGGCATATAGGGTTTTTATACACTAACATAATAAGTTTTAGTAGATGTGCACACACTAGCAAAATAATATGCACTCATAAGCAGAAAAGAAAGGGAGTCTCGCCTACACAGCTCACTCTCTACTTGTGTCAGGCTGACCCAGACACACACTCACACACACAGGAATGTGCTGTATCAGATGTCACAGTAACATCTTCCTCTCTTGTTTATAGGCCTCACACACACACACACACAGATAAAATGACAGGCAGACTACTTTACAGCATTTTGTCTCATAAAAATATAGTTTCTGACATCTGACATAGTTAGACTCATATAAGGAGTGACCATAACGTTCACTTGGTTTATACAGATATATGTATGTGTCTGCATTACACTTGTGATTGAACTGAAAGCGCTCTCTCTCTCTCTTTCTGAAATACAGGTAAAGTTGTGATTAAGTAATTATAAGGATCAATGTAAAAAGGTTCATATACAAATGTGTATGGTTTGATGATTGCTTAAGAAGGGACTTGAAATAAATGATGACTTTAGGCAAAATCTGCTGAGGGAGACAGAACAACACCTGTTGAGGGAAAATACGCCTCAATTGCGAAAACAATCATATGAATCATGCATCACATGATATTTTTTAATACAGAGTCAGGGAAATTTCGCCACCAATATAATCAGACTCTGCAGTATTGCTGAAATATGATTGGTTAAAGAAAAGATAAAGGAATAAGAAACGCCTCCCAGTAGGGGTATAAATAGAGGGGATTTTTCAGTCTAGCTCTCAGACTTCTCAGTGTCATGCATTGGATATCAATTTGACTGTTGGATTGTATGTCTTCTGCTGACATGTTGAAATAAAACTGAAATCTTTGTCACTTATGTTGTTTAAATTGAAACTTCTTTATAGTATTGTGTAATATTGAAACTAAATCTTACATTGATTTGAGTTTAAAATAGCACTGCCGGAAGGAGAACAATTTTCTCCCACAAACGCTTTATGATTTCGTGTTCACTCAACTAAAAAAGTGTGATCCATGTGGCAAAAATTTGTTAAGTTTGTCTCCTTAGCCTTGTCTTAGTCTTGCTTGAATTTCTGCTGCCATTTGTCCAGGAGAAATATGCGACGAAACCCGCTTCCTCATTTACACCTGCTTTTAAAAGGCGGAGAATGTCTACCGCAAAATAGAGGCGCGCTTTGACTGGCAGATTTTGTACATACTGCGGAATACATAATTAGGCGCAGTTTACGCTTCCCCTCCCATCTTTTTATGGGAAACTCCCAGATCTCTTTCGTTTCGTACGAGTGGATGATGCCTATCATCTCCTACTTTTCTGAAGTCAAATTTAACCAACCCTTTGATAAAAGGGCAGTAAGCGCTCTGACGCGCACAGGCAACTACTTAGACAGCCCTGCGTGACGTCAGAAAGTCTATATATTGACTGCGCTTACGCTTCAGCTCCTCTTTGCCTCTTTCACCTCGCCTACTGCGTGTGTTTCTGAGTCGCCTTTCGTTTGCTATCACAAATATTCCTAAACCAACGCCTTTTTTGAAAGCCCACCACAACAGTTTTTTCAAAACTTCCGGAATCCATCCTTCTCAAAGTCACTCACGTCGGTCCCTAATTTTGGCACCAAGAGTTGCTGGATGGCAACGCTTAGATGTCTCGACTGGAAACGGCTAATGGCGGCTGCCGACCGCCATACTGTCTGCTTCTGCCTTAGGATGGAACACGCCACTGGTGTTCTCTCAGCCGAGCTCCGCTCCCCGGCGTCTTCGCTTGAGTCGCCCGGACAATCTTCGGTGGCAACGCGGCCTGCACTGCAAGTCAGCCGCCTACTAGCCAGCTAGCCACGGCCCAGCTCGCTAACTCTTCAGTTAGCCCTATCGGGGCCTTCTTGCCCGTGCGGCTGGTTCTCCACCACGCTGAAGAGGCGGATGATCCCGCCATCGAAGCCGTCGACGAAGATGGGGTTACCTCCCTCCTCTCGACGACAACACGGCCGGCAGCCAGCTACCTAGCTGCTAGTCCCTAGCCAGCTAGCCACGGCTCAACCCTCCCCTAGGAGGCTAGCCGCCATTGACTCGCCGCCGCCCGGCCAGAAGACTCTTGCCGCTCAGCTTGCTAGCGAGCTAGCTCTATGCCATTCAGGCAGCTAGCAGGCTAGGCCTGCGCTTGCCTCAGCATGGAGGAAGCAGTGCCGTTGGCCTTCTGCCGCGCAGCCTCGCAACGCTCACGCTCGTGTGGACGTGCGCTCTCAGCCACGCGCCCGTCGAGCCAGGAGCGACGCAGATGTCAGCAGCGATCCTGAAGCGAGCCCTGGTGTGGGGCAGGCTATGACGTGCGCTCTGCCTCTGAGTGCTTTAAAGGGCACGGGTTTTCGTTCTGCAGCTCTCCCCTCAGAACGTTTCCCCCGCTTCGCGCGCCCGTGCACAGCAGTCCAGGAAGAGGGCTGACACACCCAGGCCGGCGTCAGCGCCAGCATCGGGTCAACAACAGCCTTGGCAACGCTCACGCTCAGGTGGACGTGCACTTTCAGCCACGCGCCCGTCGTGCCAGGAGCGACGCAGACGTCAGCAGCGATCCTGAAGCGATCGCGGGCGTGCGGCAGGCTATGTCATGCGGCTCCTGCCCGTTGTCCGCTCTGCCTTGAGTGCTTAAAAGGCACGGGTTTTCGTTCTGCAGCCCTCAGCTCATAACGCTTCCCCCGCTTCGGCAAGCCTCTTGATCTCGCGCCCTCATGGGGCGCTGAGTTTGCATTATTCTTCAGCACTCCGCACAGGCTCATGCGTCGCCCAGCCCATTCGCCCGCGGGCAATGGACGAGTGCCGCATCTGAGACGGCCACGAACAGAGAGCGCTCTTCAGCCTCTCTCGCCGCCTCGGTTAGTCATTTCATCGCCAAGGTGCGAGCAGAACAGTCCGCCCACTCGGACGCTTCTACTAACGCACGTACAGAAGAGCAGGGTCTCTCCTCAGTCGGTGAATGTGTCGCTGACGCGCGTTCCAGGTTGGCTGCCTTACGGGGCACCGCGGCTCGCCATCCACGTGTGGGCGCTTTGGGGCCTCACACACGGTCGGCTTGCCATCAGCCTGCACAATCCGACGGGTGTAAACATTTTTCCCCGCCGCGCACTCAGCTTACGCACGCCGTGCGCTCTGCGCCTTGCATGACGTCACGCCCCAGCGGCGCCAAGGTGGCGCCAGGGCTACTACTGACATTGCGACCTCCGCGTCCTCTGACCCACCCCCTGAGCAGTGGGCATGCGGCGCGTCGGAGGCGTTCGTGGTCGAGAAGTGCTCCCCAGTCTCTTTCGCCGCCTCTGTCGGTCAATTTATCGCCCAGGTGCGGGCGGAGCTGTCTGCTCAGACAGATGCATCTGCCATCGCACGGGCGAGAGACTTCTCCCCCTTCTACACGGACGCGCGCTCCAGGTCGGCCGCCCTACGGGGCGCCGCGGGTGATGTGCGCGGCTCGCCAGCCACGCGCGAGCGCCAGTGGGTCTCACACACGGTCGGCTGGTCCTCAGCCTCCGCACTACGACGAGTGTCTGCCCTGTCAGTCGAATGCTCTTCAGCTTCGCAGACAGCCTCAGTCACTGACCTCGGCTCCCTTAGTACCACTGGGGGGCAGCATAGCACTTCGTTTGTCTTGCTGCCTCCTCATCGCGCCTCTCTGCTCAGGCAGAATTGGGCGATGTGCACGGCCCCCGCGTCCTCTGTCTCACTCGCCTCCGAGCAGTGGGCGTGCGACGCGTCGGAGTCGTTCACGGTCGAGAAGCCCTCCCCCACCTCTCTCGCCGCTTCGGTCGGTCGATTTATCGCCCAAGTACAGGCAGAGCTGTCTGCTCAGTCTGACACCTCTGCCATCGGGCGAACGGGAGACTTCTCCCTCCTCTTCAAGGACGTCGCTGACGTGCCCTCCAGGTCGGCCGCCCCACGGGGCGTCGCGAGGGAAGTGCGCAGCTCACCGACCACGAACATCGCTGACGCGCGCTCCGAGTCGACCGCCCCACGGGGCGTCGCGAGTGCAGTGCGCAGCTCACCGACAACGGACATCGCTGACGCGCGCTCCAGGTTGGCCGCCCCACGGCGTTTGTCCTTGCTGCCTCCTCACTCCGCCGCTCTGCTCAGGCAGAATTGGGCGATGTGCACAACGTCGCGTTGGGTTCTTTCAACTGTGTTGAAAGGCTATCAACTGCAGTTCAGGTGGCCACCCCCGCCCTTCAGAGGTGTCTTGGAGTCAGTGGTGCCCCCCTCCAAGGCCCCTGCTCTCAGACAAGAGCTTCGCGATCTCTTGAGAAAGGGCGCTATTCAGCGCGTACCTCAGAGCGTTCAATGCTTCGCTCAAACCTCTCACCTTTCGCATGCTCACGGGGCGCATGGTGGCGGAGTCAGTCCGCCAGGGGGATTACAAGCCGTTACTTAATGTTACAATTGTATAAATAGCCGCCCTCTGCTAACATTAGCACACCAACACAAATTTTAAGTTATGTGATAGCTTAGGTTACACAATACTTGAAGATGAAGAAAATGATACTTCATGCGTTGTCTGTGTTCAGACATAGTCCTGATGTAGTTTTTGTATGCTGAAATGGCTTTCATAAGTTAACAAAACTAACATTAAACTTTCTCGGGCATCCATGTTTTCCCCAACTGTCGTAGTGGAGCGCATTTACAACGGATGTCAGCAGAAAAGACTCATTTGTTGAGTTAGGTTTGTTTGAGTGGTGGGTTGGGGATTACAGCCCCTGTGTTGTCGAGACTGTTTTTTTCACAATGTAAACTATACAGGCGACAAAAGCAAGCTGATCGAAGAGAGATACCTACGATTTGAGACGAAAGAAATTGAAATTGTGCTGCAGCATCTCTTAAAGGCCCACTACGCAACATTTTTAATTTAATTAATCCGTTTCATACTGTTAAGGATGCTAAAATTAGTCATTACACGGCGAACGAACGGTGTAGAATGCGCCACCGTGGCCAATAGCGGTAGATATAGCACTTGCAATGTTCAGCAGCGCGGCCCGCCTCAAATAGAATGCAGTGCAATACAATGCAATACAGCGGTCTTTAGAGGGAGCTCATGAGACAGAAAAACAGAATGTCGCTTATTCATTCTTTAAAGCACCTTTTGGTACGCAGGAGAAAGACGACACAAGGATTTATGACTGACATTTCTGGTATATTAGCCGTTTTTTTTTTTTTTTTTGGCTTATTTACTGTTGGTTATTTTGATAGAGTATGTATTGGCAC
>JAGFZM010003169.1:0-15913 GCA_017657215.1 Limnothrissa miodon
CATAACCTATACCATGAACTATAACCATATTCTTGATGATGTGGGACTATACAGTATCTTGAGATTATTATGGGACTATTATGATGCTTGGCTATAACACCATGGATTTAATGATGCAGGACTATATCCAGGAATTATTATGACGCTATATTAACACCATGGACTAATTGCCCTCCAAGTGGAGCAAACATGCCACCTTGCATGACCCTAAGAAGTTTGGCTAGCCCTTTGAGCCATAGATATGGCCAAGGTTTCTTCCTAGACCACAGCAAGGTGTAAAATAGGGAGTTTTCCCTTGCCCTTGTTGCTCAACAGTGCCCTCTGTTAGTGGGAGGACTAAAATTGATGTCATGACCAATGTTACCTCCAATAGCAAAGGTGAAATAACAAAGGTGACTAATATACATCCATTTATAGACAGCTGTTTTCTACACACATGCACAGTAAAATAGTCTCAGAATAATCATCAAATAAAATACTCAATATGCTGCAATTTCCATAGAGCTAAATAACTGCTTAATCGGTCTGGTCAGGAGGTGGCGCCATAGTCCCACAAAGCAATTACAGTAAAACATACATGGAGTTGCATTATTATGATTTAAAACAGTTCTTACTCAGTCTTGTCAGAAGGGGGCGCCATAGTCACTCAGAGTGCCTAACGGTAATGACCATTCATGTCTACATCTCCAACCTGGAGGGTTGCATGCTCGTGAAGTGATGAAGTGACTGAAGTGCTGTACTTCACTATTTTGGGTGGATTGGCAAATGTGAGGCACACATTGTAGAGAAGCAGTGGAGTGAAAAAAAAACACAAAAACACAACACATAAATTCTGTTTTGTTATCTTTCGCATTCCACGAATTCTGTCCATTTGTCCCCAGACACTTATCTGTTGATCATAGTGTGTGTGGGAGTGTGTGTACATTGTGTGTGTGAGTGTGTGTGTGTGTGTGTAGTGGATACTGATGACTGTTAAGGCATCGTTCCTTCCTATTGGATGTTTCTGTGAGGTCCAAGCATATTTGAAGTTGTAGCAGAAAGTGGATACAGTACTTCCCTGTTGCAGGTACAGAGCCCTGTAGGGCAGTGTCAAATATGAACGCTGCAGTGATCTGTCTCTGGACAACAAGTGTCCTGTGCTCTGGAAGTCAAAGTAAGTAAGCATACAGTAGCCACATCTTGAAGGCGCTATCAGTGAAGGTCGTCTGTTTAACTTCATGGACTTGAAGGTAGAGGCAAAGACTGTATGCAATGTTTGAAGTCTATTGTATGTATTTGACAACTTCAATACCTTAGTTAATCCCAAAGTCTTTGCACTACAGATTTACATTGTCTTATTCTGTTACATTGGGTAATATGCTACATATCAGTTAAGCCACATCTAGTGCACACACATTTTAAATGTAATGTTTGTGCACTAGATTCAGAGTCTGTCCTACAGTATGCAACATCTGATGTGTTTTGGGGGTAAAATATTTCTCGATAGGTGGATGTATGTGACTATTGTCTATATAAAATATATATATACTCTTACTAGCTTCCTAATTTATTTAAAATAGTGCATGCTAGTTGATTCACCATTTGTGAACACATCATACTTTTTGAAAATATCTTTTATTCAAAGAAAACTATATAGAGTACAACAGGCAATGCGATTGATTTTGAATGACAAATTGTTTCTATGACAACAGTGACACTGAAATACAAAGACGAACAAAAGCCTGTGAATTTTTGCCTAGTCATTTGTGGACATACATACTGAATATCATGTCAGGCATGGGAAAACAAAGCACAACTGCCAAGAGTAGACGAAGAAATACCAACAAATTAAATCAGCAGGATGAATGAACCATGAACAACATGACGAAAAGAACAACATGCCTAACTCATCCTACCTCAACCTAATCTCTTTTATTCATGCAAATTGTCCACCCATTATGCTGGAAGCTGCCATTTTATTATATTTTTCTGAAATTAGATTTGTGAAATATGTCAATATAAAATTGTATTATTTAATTTTAATTGTACTTTTCAGATGTCCATGTAAATGTGTGCACAAGTAGCTGCTCTGACTCAGATGGGCAGGATGTGTGTGAGCTGGATGGAGAGGAGATGGCTCATGCAGACTTCAAGAGGGAAACATATCTGATGTCACTTCCTGAGTTTGCTGACCCGTTTGTGTACATGAAGGGCGTTTATGAAAAAGCAGTAGAAACGCAGGAAATGTGCCAAGGAAACTTGAAAATAACCATGGATGCTTACAAACATCCACCAGCGACAAAGGGTGAGAAACTACGCTGTAAAAAAAATACACACCTTCAACTTAAAAAAAAAAAAAAAATGTATCCAGGCATTCACTCATTCAACTCATTATCTCAAGTTTGGTCAACTGAAAATAGTTCACTGTTCAACGTTTGTTAGTTGAAAGTGTGTTTTTTTTCAGTGTAATCATGCTTCTTTGAAGTCTGTCACATTGATCAATGTACATAATTCAGATTGTAATATTTAAAAGTTGTGTAAATGTGTTGCCATCAGAACCTCAATATCTCAATGTCTGTAATAAAACATAGTTTTTG
Organism: Limnothrissa miodon; assembly: GCA_017657215.1. Lineage (NCBI taxonomy): Eukaryota > Metazoa > Chordata > Actinopteri > Clupeiformes > Clupeidae > Limnothrissa > Limnothrissa miodon. The sequence continues at coordinate 2,577 of JAGFZM010003169.1, forward strand.
AATATGGGGTACATCTCTTTGGATGCTATGCATTGTAAAAGATATCAACAAAACAAACTGATAAAAAAAAAACTCTAAATGCGATTTTCTGGAGTTTGCAGTTGGAAAATAATGCTGTGGTACCACAATTCAAATGCTTGTTACTTGTCAAGCGTTTAAGATATACTATACTGTAGCTTTGCCTAAGACATAATTTTAAAGCTTACATGTAGTTTCTCATCTCCCCAGTGATCTCAGTCTTTTAATTCTGTGTCACTGACTCACATACTGTATGTGCATAAGTACATATACATTTTATCACTTCAATTCAGTGGACTATGTATATGAACTTTAGTGTTTTTTATATCATTTATTATCTTGAACTGAGTTTTTTTATTCTCTGTACTGTATGTTGGTTATGTGCTGTGTGAATGTTGGTTAAGTTGTGATTTGTGTGATGTTTTTGTACAGAAGGTAGGGTGGCTTATCATCTCATTGTACACAGTAAAAAAAAAAAAAAAAAAAAAGCTATGACAACTTAAAAATTTAAGGCAACTTGATGCACAGAATTTTTGTGTTTATACAACACAAAAAGTAACTTTTCTAGGGTTTTTAAAACCTAAAACAGTTGTTGTGACTTTTTGATTTTTTACAGTGCACTGTAAAAAAACGAAAAGCTATGACAACTTGAAAATTCAATGCACAGAATTTTTGAGTATACACAACACAAAAACATGTTTTTAAAAACCTAGAAATGTTTGTTTTACCATTCAGCTCTGGCAAAGTTGCAAGCATATACAGTAAATCCGTAGTAGGCCTATGCCTTTTTGTCACTATAGTTGCCCCCATGAGCTCCATCTTCCCCAGAGATGAGGTGAAACTGGGCTCCGCAAACACGCTCGTCTGTCTCGTGACCGGCTTCTTCCCCCCTCAGCTCACAGTAACGTGGGCAAGGAACGGCATGAATGTGACCCAGGGAGTGAGTGCCAGTCAGTTCCGAGTGAATGTTGATGACTTTACTTTCAGCCAGTTCCACACCCTAAAGGCCACACCCCAGTTGGAGGACATCTATACCTGCACTGTGGAGCACGTGTCCTTGGAGCAACCAATCACAAGAGAGTTTGGTAAAGCCTCTTCTTCCGTGTCAGCAGATGCAGTGCTGAAATTCAACATTTTATTTTTGATTAGGATGTTACACAATTTGATGTGTGTGTGTGTGTGTGTGTGATGTGTGTGCGTGTATCTTCAGATGTTGAGGTGTCTGAGCCAAGTCTGGGTCCATCAGTGTTCTGTGGAGTGGGTTTGACTCTGGGACTGCTGGGAGTGGCTACCGGAACATTCTTCATTGTCAAGGGAAACCAGTGCAATTGAAACAGCAGTCAATTGTGGCTTCCTATTATAACATGTGCCACACAATATTACCAACTTTTAAGACAGGAAATGAACTGACTTAATATTTCTTGACCTTTTTAATTGTCTGTAAACATTTGCTCTTTTTATCAATCTAAAGTCAATATGGCAATAAACTAATCTAATGTGAATTTTACAGTTGTTATTTGTAAACAAGAATGAGGACAGAATGACAACAACAAATTTGGATACAAATACTGTAGGAAGTTACAGGGGTAACATGTAGCCACTACATCCATGTGTGGTGTTTGTGCCGGGGGTGGAAGCAGGATCACAGAGAGATGGTTTCAAAGGAGAATTATTTTTTAGGAATAATGACATACTATATTACCACTACTACGTTCATTTATTTACTGTATAATATATCATATCATATGTAAAGTTAGTGTGTCTTAGTAATTGCCTGAAGTAACAGGGCCAAATTAATGTGGGTATATGTTTAGAGTGAGTTTTTTTGTTGACATCAATCTTCAGGATGTTCAATAAACATGCTAAGCGCATATATTTTCCCATTTACCTTGAGTCTGTTTGCTAATGCAAAATTAAATGTGATTAATTTGGGAGGTGTGTGCATCAGGCCTCAGCCCAGATAAAGCCACCTCTAAAATGTGCATGTGTTACAGTAATAGCATATTGTCAAAGAAAGGTGAGCAATGAAAGGTGACGAAAGAAGGCACTAAGTTAGAAAAGATGCAACCCACTGTTAGGTTAGGGCAATGATAGGTACCTCTAGAAAGAGAGCGAGGCATGCAGCGAAACAACTGTAGGTACCCGATAAACCCACCTCTAAAATGTGCTTGCATTAAAGACATTAGGCCTGGCAAAATCGATTCCTCTTCAGGATTCGGGTTATTCTAGTCTATAGATAAAGAGAGTAAGGAATGCAGTGAAATAACTGCTTATTGTAGGTACCCGTTAAAGCCACTCTAGTATGTGCTTGCATTAAAGACAGCGAGGCATGCAGCGAAACAACTGTAGGTACCCGATGTAGGTACCCGATAAAGCCACCTCTAATATGTGCTTGCGTTAAAGACAGCGAGGCAACTGCTGCTTACTGCACATGTGGGTCTTGCCTCGTCCTGCTTACAGTAGGCCTTACGCCATCATCACATTGTTATCATTGGTGGATGTATGATGTTTGCCACCTAATGTGTAGTGAGGGGAATAATTGAAAAATTAAAAAAATTGAAAAAAAAAAAAAAACAATTATCCAGCGTCAACCCTTCCTCCCTAACAATATACTTTTGTGGGTAACCAAGTACTCTGTATTCTGAGCATCGGTTAGGTTGGGAGCAGATGATTGTCCAGTGATATATCATCTTTCAAAGAGGTTTTTCCACTGGGTAAAGTGTACCTTGATGAATTATCTCATCCTATTGATCTTGGGTACAATGCCATACAGTGTGAATGTAAGTATCTGGGTTATTTATTGATTGCCTGACTACAGAATGGTAAACTTGGTATCTGTTAGTGGTGCTTGCTGATGTTCCAACCCAAGTATCGTAGCAAAATACAGTTTCTGTCATGTTTTATTTGCCATTTTGTAAGTCCCATAGGGATCTATTTGCTCCTTCATATAAACAAAGTGCCAAATAAAACATGACGGAAGCTTTATTTTGCTACGATACATGTTTTGGAACATCATTGAGCACCACTAACCACTTGGTGAGTAGCACTTTTTTAAAACCAGTGTTTTAAGGATAGAAACAACACATGCCCATTGCCCGCCATTTTGAAGGCAGGCAGAGGCGATTCTACCATTTCCCAAATAGCCGAGACAGAAGCAATCGTCAAAATTTCAATGTCAACCACTTTATTGCATTTTGGACAGCCTGTGAAAGGGGCTTAATGTGTTAAAAACCGAACTATCCCTTTAAGGGGTTTTGAACCGTTTTTAGGCTATGTGCATAAACACAGGGGGAGATCTCAGCTGTGCATGAGGAAAGAAAGACCTGACTATCTCCGTGCCAAACACGGCCATGACGTTTCCACATCCTGCTCTCCTGCACCGCTGGTGTGTCCGGCTGCCTTCCCATCAACCGTGACAGATGACTACAGAATGCCCTCGTTGCAACACTTCATTTGTGGGGTTGTCATTCTCTCCACTTTCTCAGGGGTGGGTAAGTTTTTTTTTAAATGTTTATGTGTAGATTTGTTGTCCATCCAGTATACCAGTGTGACTGGGCCTCAGGGTCAGGGTGTTTTTGTTTTTTTAAGTTGACTGTGTGTGTGTGTGTGTGTGTGTGTGTGTGTGTGTGTTTACTAGTATTCTTGAATCCTAACTACCCTTGTCCTCTGACACAAGCCTGGTCAGAACAATTGTAATAAAAGCTTGTCTCACACTTACCTACAAGTTCACACGTTAAATTTCCAAATAATGTTATTCGACCATGGCTATATCATGTACTGCACGAATTACATGTAGCACTCTACTGATTCACAGTGCAGTTTTGATGCTGTTTTATGTGCAGATGGAACTGAAAGATACTACTTCTCCATAGTCGACCAGTGCCGCTTCGGCTCCTGGGACCTGAGGGATCTGGAGTTTGTCAGGTCTTACCTGTTCAACAAGATAGAATATGTTCAGTTCAACAGCACAGTGGGAAGCCATGTTGGATACACTGAGTATGGACTGATGGTTGCAAAGGTGTTTAACAACAATAAAATTTATCTGGCGTCGGTGCGGGCAGCAAAGGACTTGTACTGCAGGGGCAACTCTAAGCTATTCATTAATAGCATATTGTCAAAGAAAGGTAAGCAAAGAAAGGTGAAGAAAGAAGACACTAAGTTGGAAAAGATGCAATCCACTGTTAGGTTAGGGCCATGACAATTAGGCCCATTAAACAAATACTAGTCTTGGAGGGTCTGATACTCCCACAGACAGTTAAAGGTGCTCTATGAGATTCTGAAGGATTTTAGCTCAATTTCATTTTTCCACGGGCATCTCCCCTTGATTGAATTGCTGTCTTGGATTGCTGTGGAAAAATGGGCATGTTTAATGTTAACCTGTTGCAAATAGCTTTTCATGTCAAAACCACATTGGTCTGTTCAAGACACTGCAAATGATGATATATATATGGGCTATACATGAAGAGTTTGGTTCCAAAACGCCACATTTTGTTTTTCAGTGAATCTGCACTTGGATTGCTTTTACTTGGTTTATTTACACATAATAAAATCAACATAATTGAAGTTTGGTCAATAATTACTGAAATATACAATTAAAAAACTTTTCAATATTTTCAAAAATTGATTTATAGCATTTTGGAATCAATTATGTAAAAACATTAAAGCAGCGTAAAGAGCCCAGAGAGGCTTGTATCTACTGTGACTATAGAAAGTGTGTCAGGTGTTATATCTATCTATCTATCTATCTGTCTATCTATCTATCTATCTATCAATTTGTCTATCTATCTATATATATATATATATTGTATCTATCTATTTATCTATAACTACTGTAGCACAAATTTCGCTATTTCATGACACAGCATTGGTGTGGTGGCCTTGGTCTTCTGTAAGTGCAAGGTCAACCACTTATTCAGTTCAACCTATATATAATTTATAATTTATAGTTCTTTATTATTATTATCCTGCATTGGATTAGATTAGATTTAGCAAATGTTAAACAGCCTTAAAAAAACATTCAGCCTATAGGCTATACAACTTATTAGTTTATGGCTGTATTTATGTGTCCTGAAGTGGGTTGAGTTGTTTTGTCTGCTAAAGATTAGACCAGATTAGATTAGATTCTACTATTTAATCAAATCCAATCCGAAACAGCATGACTGTAAAAATGTATGTCTTGCAGTTAAGCCTGTAGTGAGGGTGAGATTGGAGAAACCGTCCCGTGAGGGTCATCCTGCCATGCTGGTGTGCAGTGCATACAACTTTTACCCCAAGACAATCAAACTGGCCTGGTACAGAGATGACCAGCAGGTGACCAGTGGCGATGTGATGTTTAGTGAGGAACAGGCTAATGGAGACTGGTACTACCAGGTCCACTCCCATCTGGAGTTCACCCCTAAACCTGGAGAGAAGATCGCCTGTGTGGTGGAACATTCCAGCTTGTCAGGGCCTCTGAAGGTGGCCTGGGGTAAGAGTGCACTGTAAAAAATACACTTTCAAAAGTCAGTTTCCAGGCTGCCTACTATTTTCAGTTGATCACATTTGACATAATGAGATGTGATGACTATTTTCAGTTGAGATGAGTATAAGAAGTCATCACAACTCAATATCTCAAATGTGCTCAACTGAAAATAGTTAGGCAGCCGGGACACTAACTTTTGTTAGTTGAAAGTGTGTACTTCTTTTTTACAGTGTGAGATGTATTTGTCAAGTTAATGGATCAATCCATTATTTGTTTTTGATTCAACCTTTATTGCTGTTAGACAATGACCCATTGTCACTCAACACCATTATAAGCAGAGCAAGCGAAATAGTGTTTATCCGGTCTTTGAAGCACAGCAAGAACAAAACATCTGCTCATGCTTTTAATTCATCCAGACTCCTCCATGCCAGAGAGGACTAAGGTGACCATTGGTGCTGCTGGACTGGTGCTGGGATTGCTGGTCTGTGTTGTTGGACTGCTCTACTACTGGAAGAAGACTCAAGATCAGTAGAGTTAAAGATTGCTCAGTGAGTCTGTTTTTTTTAAACCCTGCATTAAAATGCCTCAAAGCTTCAGAGGGAGCTCTGTACAGCTAGCTGTATTGCTGTATTATACAGCTAGCTGTATTGTTAGCGGTGCGCTCTCTCACATGTTGCATGTTCCGTATTCACCGTACAGTGTGCTCAATTGCCATTTGCAACACAACAGGCCAGTCTGATAGAAAAAATGATTTCTAAGCGATTTTATGAATACGAAAATGGTTGCATGAACTTACTGAGAGCTTCTTTAAGAGACTGCTGCACAGTAAGGATTATTAACATACTAAAAAGGCACCAACTACACAGCGTTCAGTTACAGGCAACTGTACTGCTTTTTGGAGCTTGAAGACGTTTCACTTTCTCTCCAGAAAGCTTCATCAGTTCTAATTGGAGATGGGAATCTCCTCGCCTGTGGGTGTGAACTGTAGACCTCATCTCTCATCAGCTTTAGGAAAGTAGTGGAGTAAAAGTAAAGTTTTCCACTTCGAAATGTAGTTCAGTCAAAGTATAAAGTCTCACAAAACAATAATACTCAAGTAAAGCACAGATACGTTAAAAAGTCACTTAAGTACGGTAACGAATTACTTGTACTTCGTTACTGTCCACCACTGTGTAGACCTCATCTGTCATCAGCCTTCTGGATAGAAAGTGAAACATCTTTAGGCTCATGAGTATGTGTCAGCTTAATGAAAGCATCTACTTTTATTGAACAAAAGCCTTGCATGTGTGTTGTGTTTCACATATTTACACAGGATGGACTCCATGAATTTCCATGGATGAGTTCATCCCATTACTACTGATGTTGAATCCCAGAGGGCTCAGGGGACTTCACGTCAGTCACAGACTCATTCCTGGGGTGTCCCTTGAGTGTCCCAATAACTGAATCCAGAGACAATTGAATTTACATAAATATATTTATATAATCGTCATAAATCTCATTATTAGTCCTGCACAAATAGATTGGATTTCTCGATTGATGTAGATTTGTTTCATTTTGATTGAAGATTTTAAAATTGCACTTCGATATACATGTAGATGACTTCTAATAGATTACTAGATTCATTTTTGGCAAATATTTCTGAAAATGGACTTGTTTGCATCTGAATGGTTTTGCAACTGAAATCCATATATAAAATTTTGGACTGAATAATTTGTTGTCTCTAAAATGTTTAATAATTAAGACTTTGTCAGATGTCACAATTGCTATTGTTGGCCATGTTGATATTGTTTGTAATGGGAGTGAATTTTCAGAGTTCCAGTACAGCTGAACCAAAGATATGATTTATTTACACATACTGTAGCTGCTCTCACATGTGCAGAAAGATATACCTGTGAGACCAGTTTCTCAAATAAAAACAAAAGCAAATGTCACGACTCATGTTTCTCTGCAACACTATTGCTACCTACACTGTGAAAAACAAAAAGATATGACAGCTTAATAATTCAAGGCAACTTGAGGCACAGAATTTTTGAGTTTCCATAACATTTCTAGGTTTTAAAACGACTAGAAATGTTTGTGTGAACTCATAAATTCTGTGTTATCCTAAACTTTTAAAGTTGTTACAGCTTTTCATTTTATGCAGTGTATTCTTGATCCGCTACCCATATGAGTCTAATATCCAGCCTATGGGTAAGGGTTAGAGACCCATTTCTGATTCACAAGAATCAGTATAAAGTATCTTATGATCAAAATCTTATGAGCAAAGACATAATTTCTATCAGTCTTTTCTGCCTTTGGGTAAAGTGACTTTAACAACAACATCAACTCTTAAAATAAGGCAGCATAAATATGTAGTGGCCGTAACACTTAATTGTAGCTAGAAAACAACAATGTTGGAAGACTGTGTACATGGTAAAGACAACTTTTGTTAGTTGCATAAATATTCACGATTTCAGCCTTGGTGTTGTCATGCAAGCGCTAATCTGCCATCTGTGGAAGCTTCACTTAATGCATGACAGCATTTCTGTTTATCAGTTCCTCATCTCACTGTGAATGTTCTCCTTGCTGGATGAGATAAATGGTTTGTTTTCACAAAAAAGAAGGCAGGATGACTGTTTTTCTCCAGCGTTACTTCCTCATTTGAGAAAGCAACAGACAGGACCACCTGACCTGATCCTGCACTGTAAAAAAAAAACAAAAAAGCTATGACAACTTAAAAATTCAAGGCAACTTGAGTTTCTGGGCTTGGGGAGTAGGGAAATGAGGAGAGGAGAGGGAAAGCAGGTATCAAAAAAAGTAAGCAAATTTGCGTGCTTTTGTTATCATCGACAATGTTGTGATTAGCTACAAAATATGGAGTCTTTCGTACCGGGTTTTACAGTAAAACAGGGACCGTGGTAGAAACATATTACGGTGGCTTTCAAAACTGTTCAAAACATTGTTTATTATTTTGATGAATTCATTATATTATTTTGAAATAGTTTATTACACATCAATAATGTGTGGCTGTGTGTTTTTTTGCTGGGTAGCCAGCCACTGTTACTGCTATTGCACAGACTTGTCAATGGAGGGCGCCATAGGTGCATATACATGCTTCACTGATATTTATTGGTTGAAGACAATATGGTTTCTATGATATGTACATCAGTTTAATGAAGATTTAGCAAAGAATCTACAACTTATTAAATTTGTGGATATTATTCATAGCCCACTTTATTGTTCCTAGATCAGATTTAGACTTGGTAGGACTCAAAACACCCCACTGCCAAATGTTGTTATTGTTATTATTATTATCATCATTATTATTAATAGTATTATTATTTGAAAGAAATGCCCAAACAAAACATATAAATAATATGATTACATGTTCATTAAATGTTCCCTTCCTTCACCTAAACCTTCAAACCTTAATTTATTGTGGTAACACAGATGCAATACTTGGATTCAGAACGCGTTCAATGCCAGATAAGAGATTTTGATTGGTTCCTGGGCTCATGGGGATTCAGGAATGGGTTGTCTCTGGCTCTGTCACCAGATAGATCTAGGGTGTGTGTGTGTGTGTGTGTGTGTATGTGTGTGTGTGTGTATGTGTATGTGTGTGTGTGTGTGTATGTGTGTGTGTGTGTGTGTGTATGTGTGTGTGTGTGTGTGTGTGTGTATGTGTGTGTGTTATCCCTCCATACTGAAAAAGGTTCTGTTAAAGAGCTCTATTCCTACAGTATATGTCTTTATGGAATGATGTAAAAGTCATATACAGCAAGTCTCTGTACTGTAAATTGTCTAATCCCAGCTAAAATTTGGGTCAATCTTTGGATCAGTTCACTCAAACAAGACTTTATCACTATGCGCAACCTTAAACAACCCCAGCATAACCCCCCCCCCCCCCCCCCCCCCCCCTTATTTTACATACTTATTTCCATACTGTACACACACACACACACACACACGTACAATGCACTCTCCCCCAGCTGATGGCCAGTTCTTTTTCCTTGTGTTGCTGTGCACAAACACACACACACACACACAGAGAGAAAGTGAGAGAGAGAGAGAGACAATACACCTTTACACCCAAAATGCAAAAGCTAATATTTGATTCAAATAGTTTGCACACATTCCAGGAAAACCATAAAACATCCCTGGCTATTCTTTATTTGTTATCAAAGAATGCAGTCACAGACAGTGGCCGGGTTTCCCAAATTCGTTAAGAAACTCTTAACGCAACGATCTTCTTTGGAGCGCTAATCTGGCCAATGAGAGCTCTTAAAGAGCGCTCCAAAGAAGATCTTAGCGTTAAGAGCTTCTTAACGAATCTGGGAAACCCGGCCATTGGCAATAATTTACTCATTCGTACTCAACCTCTACTACTCACCTCTACCTGTTCTGTACAAATGGAGTGTAGAACTAGTTTCCACGGTTTCAATTTTAAACCCCATAAATGATCTTTGAAACGTATCCACAATGAACACATATTGGATCCAATAGAATTGTGCTTTTTGTAATCACTGTTTTGATTCTGGTTTGATCCTACAGATATTGTCTTCAAACATTTACAATAATTTGCTCATAGCGTTTTAAAGCCTCTACCGATTCTATCTATGTGAGATTTCTAGGATTAAACCCAGATTGGAAAACAGTGCGTGCAAACCTTTGCTCACTTTCAGAAACCATATCATGGATGACAGCCAATCTACTCAAACTTAACAATAACAAAACAGAGCTCATGGTGGTGGTCCTTCACTGGCCAAGAAGGTTGGTGATGTTATCACCATTGGTTGATGGCTGTACCATCAGGCCATCCTTAGAAGTGTGCAACCTAGGCGTTGGAATAGACTTAGAAGTGTGCGACCTACTGTAGGCGTTGGACTAGACTCTAGACTCTCACTCCAGCCACGTATCACAACCACTACAATACAATCTTCGTTCTTCCACCCTAAAAGCATTTCCAGACTCCGACCTTCACTCTCTGCCTCCTTAACTGAAACCCTTTGCCATGCTTACATCACCTCCCGTCTAGACTACTGCAACAGCGGTCTGTATAGTCTGACCAGGAAGACATTGGACACTAGTAACTAGGGTCCTAACATGCTCACTGGCTCCCAGTGAGGATCCGCATCTCAAGATCAAGATCTTGCTCCTCACCTACATGCATTACTATTATTATCATTATTATTAATAATAATATTATTATTAATAATAATAATATTATTAATAATAACAATAATATTATTATTATTATTATATTCATGAATGTTATGACTCTCCACTGTTTCAAATTTAAATCCTACAAAGGATATAGGAATTTACAAAGGATATCTCATTTTCATCTCATATTCGCTTTCTGTCTATACAGCAGTATTTTCAACAATGGAACAACTGATCCCTGCTCATGACAGAATTTAGTGATTTTTGAATGGCTTAATTAGTACACATGCATAAGTTAGGGCTACCTGATACATTCTGATACCTGATGCATTATAATCAAAATTAGGTTGGCCTTGCTAACGGTCTCTCACAGAGATTATGATTTGAAGAACACTGTAAAAAGACAAAATGCTATGACAAGTTAAAAATTCAAGGCAATGTTTTTGTTTAAAAACCTAGAACTGTTTTCGTGATTTTGGGTTATGTAAACTCAGAAATTTGCCCTAAATTTTTCAGCTGACATAGGTTTTTTTTTTTTTTTACAGTGCAACACTTGCACTCTGTATGATGGGGTATTGGGGGGGATTGGGTTATCTGTTTAGAGGAATAACTTGGGGCATATCTGTTTTGAGGTATAATTGAGGTATAATTGCGGTATCTGTTTCAAGGTAAAATAGGGGTGTGGTTCTACACTCTACTCTTACTACCAAAATGGCACTCATACATAAACAAAAGTGGGTAACATTGCTTTACCTATTGTTCCTTAATCTTCCAATGCAATCTTAATCTTAATCTCCATGTTCCCAATTGTCAACTTATTTTCCACTTTCACTTTCCATATTCACTTTAAGAAAGAATGTATGTGTGTGTGTATATGTGTGTGTGTGTTTGTATGTGTGTCCAATGTCAACATGGACATGGGCCTTAGTGTTGGTAAAAATTTGACTTGCAAAATGATGAGCAGAAAAATAAACACAGCTATTTAAAACACGGCTACATTTCACAACCCTACACATCTCAACATTGTTGGGCAACTGAGGGCACACATGACTCAGAACAGGCTTCAGCTACTCAATCACACAGGTTGGCAAACATGTTTCTGTGTGTTTTAGATCGGATAATTTCTGTCCTAATTTTTATAGTTGTTATAGTTATCTATACAACTACAAATATATATATGTATATATATATATATATATATAGCTATACATATAGTTATATATTATATTGTGTGTGTGTGTGTGTGACAGCTCTAAGCCTGTTAGTAGCTGTATATTGGCTACCTTCTCCCACTGGCTCATTCCTTTTTGTGAATGAGCCCAGGAGCTGGGAAGATGCTAACAGTTACTGCAGAGAGAAATACTCTCACCTGGCCGTCCCAGAGAACATGACGGAGATGAACAGACTTCAACAGGTCCTGGAGACCACGTACAAGTACAAGGGTGATGTGTGGATTGGACTGAAGGGGGGAGCCCAACAGCAATGGCTCTGGTGTGGGTTGGGAAACACCACTCTTCAGTACACAAACTGGCAGCAAGATCAGCCAAGAGGGAATTTTTTCTGTACTGCAAATGTCGCGAAAGGATGGTTTGCTTACACCTGCAAAACTATATGGTGGTTTATGTGCCATGATGGTAAGCATACACACATGTTCACAGATAGTTTAAGCCCACCACACAAACATAAACAAACACAAACATAAGCCCATCACACAAACATACTGCATTGTTGATATTATTTCAGTATCTTTGAGGTGTTTTTGCATCCTTACTAGCCCAAATAAATGATGTATGTTTGTCATTTGTGGCTACTACTTTTGTCTACTTTAAACAAAGTCATGTGTAGGTCTGTGTAAAGTTCCTCTAACAAATGTGATGTGCCAAACTCCTTAAGATAAGATGAAAATGTACTTATAAAGTAGAAATAAATGTCCGAAAATGAACAATACAATTTTTCATCTTTCCTTCAGAGAATAGATCGCCCAAATATGTAATGATCAAATCTGGTGCCACATGGTTTCAGGCCCAAAGCTACTGCAGATAACATCACACAGATCTGGCGAGCATTGACAGTCCAGAGGATGAGAAGCTGTTTCTCAACATCACGGGGGATATTCCTATTTGGTTCGGCCTCTTTAGTGACACCTGGTATTGGGTGAACGGTGAGAAGTCATCCTTCCGTTACTGGGGATCATTGGGGGAAATGGAGTGGACCAGTAATGGTGGCGACTGTGCTGCTATGAGAACCACAGATGGGGGCCGCTGGTACAGATTCTGGTGCAACGCGACCCTTCCGTTTGTCTGCCAGGACTGTGAGTATACACCTTAGATTTAGACTGTTAGTATACACCTTAGAATTACATATTTTGAGACTGTAGTCTGTTAAAACCAAAATCTTTATGCCATTTGCTTTAAAAATGTAAAATGTATTAATATTGTAAATCGCTTTGAACTAAGTGTGTGTATGTGCATTAATTAGCCTACAAAATCCTTGAAGGGTCAGCTCCCACCAACTTATTTGCTCTCAACAGGCTTGTTACTCCCTGACTGCAATGATGTGTGTGTGTCGAATATTTGCATTTGCATTATGAGCTGTGTGTGTGTGTGTGTTTCATGACAGCCTTTAAAAAAAAGATTTTCAGACTGGAGGTGTCAAGCACAGGAGCTGTAAATCTGAATGATCCTACCATAAAGGCAGCCATTTTAGAGCAGGTTAG
>JAGFZM010003170.1:0-16410 GCA_017657215.1 Limnothrissa miodon
CACACCTGCAGAGAGAAAGAGTCTGGGCACACACACACACACACACAACGAGAGATAGAACAGAGATCAGCACACACACCTGCAGAGAAGATGGACACACACACACAACGGGCAGAGACCAGCACACACACACATTCTCTCTGACTACTTCACAGTTAGCTACAGCCACCCTGTTAGACATAAGTGCTAAATTAGCACTCATAACTATGACAACCTGGCCAAATAAGAACCTTTACAGAGTTGCAGCCACCCAGTTAGTACCTTGAGAGTTCCCACACATTTCCTTGCCATTGTCTCCTGGAAACTTTGGACCAGTTGGTTTTTGGCAGAGACCGATAAACTTTGACCCTGCGGGACAGATCAGAAAATCACTGAAGCAATAAACCCCAAGACAGCACTGATCAGTTACATTGTTAAGGCGGTTGGAAACTTATAGGCACACCTCTGCATATATCTTAAGACTTACTGATGTTCTGTAAATGTGAGGCTAGTACGGACATCTATCTAGTGCCGTGTCGTTAAACTAGGACATAGCAAGGAGAAATGATACATTCATAAATAACTATTCTTCTGATAATTCGTAGATATTTATTTTAAATACACTGGCACAGCAACTTGAACAAAATGTGGTCCTTGTGTAGGGTTATGTTGATGTTAGATGATTCAACCAAAGGGTGGAAATAACTGTTTTAGAGAAGGAGAAAAGCATGATGTTTACCATTTACAGACAGACGTGTCTCTCCAGTGAACTTTAAGCCATCTGAGTAGACTACAACACAGTGGTAAGATGCAACATCAGACAACTGCACATCTGAGATGTTTAGATGAAAAACCCCATCAGCTATCTCCATTTTAAAGCGTGTAGTTTCCTCAAACTCAGGGTAGGTCTGTGCCTGTGGTTGCCCGAATCTTTTTTTTACTGCTACATGCTGAGGTTGGAGTCCCTCAGCCAGCTTGATCCAGTAAACGAAGATAAATATGTCCGAATGAGAGCACTGGAGCTTCACCTCCTCCCCTGGAGACACCAAGAGAACTGACGGCTGATGGAGCCCCTGTGATGTGCTCACTTCTGGAAATAAAGAACAGAACTAATATACTGGTGTAGCTCCTAAACAGAACTATTTCAATGGTGCAGCTACTGAACAGAATTACTTACCGACACAGCTCCTGAACAGAACTATTTATAAATGAGCATTTTGTAACTTATCTGCTGACATAATCTGCTGTGAAGCTACATAACCACAGTTTCATCATCAAGAGTTTAACTAAGCTTTATAATACACAGTTCTCGACTGATAAAGGCTAATAAATAGCACTTTATTATATTACAGGTATGGTCATGAAAATGTAAAAGTAGTTGTAAATGCCGATGTCAATGGTTATAAAATTTTATAAACATACTATGACACTTCATGAATGTATTTATAACCCTTGAAAACTGGGTTCACTGAAAGTGTTAGTGATTTTTTAAAATTATGCTGTAATAATGTGGATGCATTCTGTCCCATGTAAAGGCATCACTAAATAGACTGACTCATATCTCAATACTGAGCATTGGCAAAGACTTATTGTAACGCATTTGTGTGTTTGAGTGTGTGTGTGTCCATGTGAAGGCATCACTGAACAGACCGACTTGCACCTGAGCATTGTCATAATCAATCAATCATATTCTGTGTGTTTGTGTGTGCGTGTAAGTGTCCATCATCACACTCACCCCTGTTGAGGAGCAAAAGGTACATCAGGGGTTCGAGGCCAAAAATCAGATAAGGAGTCATGATACACACACACTGCATGCGCGTACACACACACTGCGAATACTTGCAAGACTGAGGAACTGCCTTTATAAAGGAGCTGAAGCACACTGCCAATGTCAGTGGAAAAACATACCACGTCACCCAGATAGAGAGACAGACAGGCAGAGACAGACAGGCAGACAGACACCACATCACTGAGACAGGCAGGCGTAAAATAGTAAAAACTAAAATAATTCAACTAGGACTGTGTGTGTCAAATCTGTAAGGAATATAAAGCATTGCAGTGGCCATGTCTCTCTCTCTGTGTGTGTGTGTGTGTGTTGTACTTTACATTCAGGTCAGAGCTCAGTTCTGGTAATGGCTCACACTGCATCCTGTAATGGTTGTGTGTCCATGTTAAGCTGAGGCTGTGTGTGTATGAGTGTGCTAATCACACACATCAAAGTTTGGTGTGAGTGTGTGTGGTGAAAGGGTTTCCTTGTTCCCCTGTTCCATGTGCTTTGCTTTGCTTCCCTCATGTTTCCTACCAATCAGTTTCCTTGTTCCAGCCCTCACCTGCAATCTGTCTTGCTACGTGACTATTGTCTTGTTAATTTGTCTTCCCTAATCACCTGTTGTATGTAAACTCCTCTGTATGTAAACAGAGGACCCTGTTGTATGTAAATGTCTCTTTCCTGTCCTTGTTCGTTAATTTTCTCTTTTCGGGTGTCTTGTTGTTTGGTCTCAGCTCCTTGATCCTCACCTTTGATGTAAATTTGTTGTTTAGTCTGTGTTATCAATAAATTCATGATAAATGATAAATTCCTGCACTTGGGTCTTGATCAAGCCTCAAAGAGGCACCACCCATGACAGAATGATCAAACCACAGACCCAGCAGGCTTTTACATTGACTTTAACTCTACTCTGCCACCTTGGCAGCAGCCTTGGAATTTGTACTGCCCTGTTGGCTGATCCGATGAGGAGGACTATTACAGGGATGACGATGACTTCTTTGACTTGTTGTCCCAGCCACCAGACTATATATTGCCCAATAGGGTTTTTGAGAGCCCTAGGCATAATAATTTCGTTGGAAGTAGGTTAGCGATAAAGCCACCACCCAGGATGAGACAAGGGTGAGGGAGACCTGGGAGGAGAAGACGGTCTGCCCCTGCTCCTGAGACTACTCCTTGTGGCTCCCCAGCTCCTGCGGCCATTGTGGACGGGGTCAACTAACCTCGACTCAACTCCCCGGCGCTCAAAGCGGGTGAACTTGGTTTGGCTGGGCCATGACGCACTCCTCCAGTGGCGCTCCCACGGCGCACTCCTCTCTCTGATCCTGTTTCTTTTCTGGTTTCGGCTTCAGATCCTGTTTCTTTTCTGGCTTCGGCTTCTAATCCTGTTTCTCTTCTGGCTTTGACTTCTGGTCTTGTTTCTTTTTTGGCTTTGGCTTCTGATCCTGTCTGTGCTCTGGCTTCAGCTTCTGATCCTGCCTGTGCTCTGGCTTTGGTTTCTGACCCTGTCTTTGCTTTAAGGCCCCCTCCTAGCTCACCTTGTCCAGCTCCAGTTCCTACCCCATGCCTGATGCATGTCCTGACCTCTCCAGCTTTGGCACCTGAGGTGTGTGTGTCCAGCACTCATGCTGTGCCAGTGGAGGCGTGTCCAGCGCTTGTCAGGGCCGGAAGGCTTAATGAGATTGAGAACCCAAAAGCAGACTCAGGAGAACTTAAATAAATGAAATGTTTCTTTAATCAGAGTTCGTTGGCCAAAACAGAAGTCCAAAAACTCAAAATGCACAAAAACCACATACAAAAAGGCAAAGTTCAAAAAACTCAAAAGTATTCCTTTAACCTCGTAAAGCAGTGTATATGTCCATGGGCAGTCACGGCATGGGCTACATAGCAAAGTCCAAAAACAAACAAAAGGCACAAAAGCACAGGAGAGTCCAAGAAAAAAGGCCCACTCACAGTCAGGCAAAAGGCAGATAATCCAGATATCCAGAAAATACAAAAAACTATGGTCAAGACAAAAATGCTAGCAGGTTGGCAGCAAGAGTCTGAAACCTCCAAGCAAGGCGAGAATCTGGCAAGGAGTAACAGATCAGGCACCGCTTAAGTACTGGAGCTGACGAGGGGAGTGATTGCAGGTGTAGAGCAGGCAACTGGAAGCTCTTCCCTGTCAGCCAGCAGGAGGTGGATACATGGAAAACATGAACTGGAACACAAGGCACAGACACAGGGTTACAGGCAATGACAAGACAAAACATGGATCAGGGAGCGGACACATTGGAATGGACCATGACAGCGCTCCTGCTGTGGCCGAGGTGGAAGAGGCCAGCGCACCGACGTCCGGGGTGGGCGTGGTCAGCACAATGATGTCCGAGGTGGGCGTGACCAGCGCACCAAAGTCCCAAGGGGGCGTGTCCTATGCTCGTCTTTGAACGACTTGTCATGTCACACATCAAATCCACCCTGCCTACCACCCTGGACCCATACCAGTTCGCATACAGAGCGAAACGTTCTACAGAGGATGCAATCTGCTCTGCCCTCCACCCAGCCCTAACTCACCTGGACAAGCGACGGCGCTGCGGTAGAGAGGGTGAGCAGCACCAAGTTCCTGGGGGTGCACATCAGTGAGGACCTCTCCTGGACTACCAACACCACATCACTGACCAAGAAAGCACAACAGCGCCTCTACTTCCTGCGCAAACTCAAGCGGGCAAGCGCCCCACCACACATCCTGACCACATTCTACAGAGGAACCATTGAAAGCATCCTCTCCAGCTGCATCACTGTGTGGGGCGGTAGCTGCACTGACTACAACAGAAAAGCTCTACAACGCATCGTGAGAACAGCTGAGATGATAGTCAGCGGACCACTCCCCTCCCTGCAAGACATCTACACCACCCGCCTCACCCGCAAAGCCAACACAATCATCAGCGATGCAACCCACCCCGCACACCTACTGCCCTCTGGTAAGAGATACAGAAGTCTCCGCTCCCGCACCACCAGGCTCGCCAACAGCTTTATCCACCAGGCTGTGAGACTGCTGAACTCTCTCCCCTACCGGCTCCCAGCCAGCGGAACCACCAGACTGGCAGGAGTATACACTCTAAGAAAAACTGGTTCTTCGCAAGTGCTCTGGAGAACCTTTTTATGCTAAAGAACCTTTTCTTGCTGTTTAAGGTTCTTTGGGGAACTGAATTTTAAAAAAGGGTTCTAAGTCATACCTTTAGTGCCTTGAGGAACCTTTTTGGCAATTGACTGACTAACTTGTGGCTGTGTGGAGGAATGATTGTAATGGGGTCATTTTTTTATTGTAAAGGGCGATAAAGGCAACTACTTTTTATATAGAGCAGTCATAAAGTAATGTAATTATAAATCGTATTAAGTAAGAATTTGTGGCTACTTGATTATCTACTTTGTAATGACCCAATGCTGAATTAGAACAAATTATTAGAACCTAAGCACCCCCAGGGGTGTGAGGATCCTCTTGAAATTGCAATTACATATTTAGCCTAACCATGAATGCACAAAGGTATACAGAGAGCCAGATATTATATACACTAAATTCTAGGAGGCAGGGCTTCTGCGTGGTTTACCTTGTTGGTAGGATACTATCCCCACAGTTAACTCTACTATTTATTTTATTTCATTAAATTTTTTTAACATCACCTGTCAAGTAAGTAGGCTACAAGTAAAATAGATAGACTGTCTGTAACATAACTCTCCACCACTCTGCAAAAACAGATGTGTCAAAAAACAACACATGCTGATGTGTAGACAGCCTTTAACTCACTATGTATATAATCTCTCATGCCTGAAAAGTTGACACTGTGGAAGGACGTTAAAAATAATTATTTTAATAATAAACAATAAAACACATTTTGGTAGGCCTTTTAAATAACACAGAAGGAGGGAAGTTTATTAAAAAAATGTTGCATTTTATTAAGCCCATGTAACTTTGTCCAACGGTTGTTCATTCATTGCCCAATCACGTCCCTCAACTGTGTATTTGAACTGATAGTTTCTCCGGCGTTTATCATTCTTCTGTCGTTCGGGAACAACTTGCTACTGACGGCAAAGATGCTACTCTCATCTCCAAGCAAACAGATCAAGTAAGTTTTTCTTAAATTAGTTTTGTTTGAATTTAAAATTTTGATTACACGAAAAATAACCTAGTTTTTTCATGATGTAGTTATGTCTGCTACGATTTAACCTGTCAATGACATTAACAGTCCACCTAGCTAGCCATTAACTAGCTAGTTCTTTCAGGCTGTGACTATCGACTACGAATTTGAAATTAATGCTAGGGTTAAAGGGATAGTTCGGTTTTTAACACATTAAGCCCCTTTCACAGGTTGTCTAAAATGCAATAAAGTGAAAAGTTGACATCGAAATTTTGACGATTGCTTCTGTCTCGGCTATTTGGGAAATGTAGAATCGCCTCTGGCTGCCTTCAAAATGGCAAGCAATGGGCATGTGTTGTTTCCATCCTTAAAACACTGGTTTTAAAAAAGTGCTACTCACCAAGTGGTTAGTGGTGCTCAATGATGTTCCAAAACATGTATTGTAGTGAAATAAAGTTTTCGTCATGTTTTATTTGGCACTTTGTTTATATGAAGGAGCAAATAGATCCCTATGGGACTTACAAAATTGCAAATAAAACATGACAGAAACTGTATTTTGCAATGATACTTGGGTTGGAACATCAGCAAACGCCACTAATCACTCCATGAGTAGCACTTTTTTAAAACCAGTGTTTAAAGGATAGAAACAACACATGCCCATTGCTAGCCATTTTAAAGGCAGGCAGAGGCGATTCTATATTTCCCAAATAGCCGAGACAGGAGCAATCATCAAGATTTTGGTGTCAACCACTTTATTTCATTTTAGACAACCTGTGAAAGGGGCTCAATGTGTTAAAAACCGAACTATCCCTTTAACTGAATATCTCATGGCTTTAAAACCACAATTTCATGACTACAGTTGTATGGCGGTTGTATAGTTATATGGCTTCTAAATGAGTTTACTGACATCCCATATCTGCTCGCAAACAATTCAAGGATTTCTTGCTATAGTAGGCTAACAACTGGTTGGGTAATGGCATGGAAGACGGCTAATCTACCGTTTTATTTTTCGTGTTTCGTGCCCGATGACTCGGAGCCTGTATCCATGGTAGCGTATGAATCTCACGTGTGTCATGAATATGCCTAATCCAGTGTTACTGTTCGCCAATATTCTGCCCAGTAGTCTCCCCTGTATATTTTTTTTTAACCAAACCCATTCTCAAATGCAGAAATCTCTACAGATCTAGTTTTCATTTCACTTACTCAGTTAAACTCAGTTCAGGTTGACATTTGTTCATTTGTTTAACAAAATTCACTTAAAGCTAAAACATCTATAGCTGAAAGCTAAGGCATCTATTATAATGGAAGTCTTTTTTTCTTTTTTTTTCCCCAGATGAAAAATGCTACATCATGGTCCACAGCCTCACACATCATCTGCCACCTATGCCAGGGTGTTGATAACAGTGTGGAATCTGCAATATTCTACTCAGTTGATTTGAGTAGGTATGTTTCACAAGGACTGTTGTAATGTACTTTGTGTTAGTAATAATTAGCAAAATTATTATTTTCATTCAAATGATTGAAAATGAAATAATGAAGTCATTGTAACCTAATTGTGTGTGTTTGTGTGTTTTAAATCACTCAATAATATTGTATTGTAAAGATTGCACACATTTCCACAAAAATAACATACATTTGACCTATTGCACCATATTGAACTTAATCTAACAAAGAAACACTGCATATCTGTCCCTTTCTCTCTTCTTCAAAGCTGGGAACCAGAACCGCGACCCTCTCTACCACCCCTGAGATGGAATCAAGAATGCAACTCGTCTGCATTGGGAGCCTGAAAAGCCCAATGCGAAAGTACATCATCACTTCCAGAAATGACCAGGTCACTATTCGATAGAATGATAGCTTTACGTGTGTTGTCCAGAAGCTTTTTAAGCTTAATTGGGTTTGCAATTTGACATACCCAGCACAGATCCGCTCTGTCGCCATCTATGTTTTTTAAAGGATTCTGAATTTTTTTTTCTTTCTTTGCATATGCCATTGAAAAAAAATAATACGAAAGGATATGAATGTTACTGATGCTGATTATTTCCGACCTTTAGACACAATACAAAATCATTGCCTCACATGTCAAGTTAATAATACTCGTCTGTTTCAAGTTATGCTACAGTGTAAAAAAGCTTACTTGAATATTAGGGGGAAACTTGTTGCCTAAAACGAGTTAAGTAAATATAATTTTTAATAATGCGTATTTAACTCACCCTTGCATGATTTGATTAAATAGACTAGAAACATTTACTTGACTTATTTGATTCAATGCATTACATTAAAGCTAAAGCATCTATTATACTGAAAGTCTTTGTTCTTTTTTTTTTCCAGATGAAAAATGCTATATCATGGTCCACAGCCTCACACATCTGCCACCTATGCCAGGGTGTTGATAACAGTGTGGAATCTGCAATATTTTACTCAGTTGATTTGAGCAGGTATGTTTCACAAGGACTGTTGTAAAGTACTTTGTGTTAGTAATCATTTGCAAAATTATTATTTTCATTCAAATTATTGAAAATGAAATAATGAAGTCATTGTAACCCAAGTGTGTGTGTGTGTTTTAAATCACTCATTAATATTGTATACATTTAACCTATTGCACCATATCAAACTTAATCTAACAAAGAAACACTGCATATCTATCCCTTTCTCCCTTCTTCAAAGCTGGGAACCAGTATCACGACCCTCTCTACCAGCCCTGAGATGGAATCAAGAATTCAACTCGTCTGCATCGGGAGCCTGAAAAGCCCAATGCGAAAGTACATCATCTGTTCCAGAAATGACCAGGTCACTATTCGATAGAATGATGGCTTTATGTGTGTCGTCAAGAAGCTTTTTAAGCTTAATTAACATTATCAATTGCTATCAAATGTAGCAAAATGCAGTGTCCTGGCCGTCCTCTGCCTGTCCGCCCTGTCTCCTGCTCCTCGCTCTGGTCGTTCGCCGGATGTCATCTGCCTGACTTTCCTGTCCGGTGGTCCATACCCTGGCCAACCGCTGGACGTCCTCCGCCCCACGCCAGTCCGCATCTCGGCCATCCACCTGATGCCCTCTGCCTGTCGCTCTGCTCCTTGATCCTCTGCACCTTTGATGCAAGTTTGTTCTTTTGTTTAGCCTGTGTTATCAATAAATTCTGTTTCATGTTAAATGCCTGCACTTTGGTCTCGATCATGTCTGAAAAAGTCACCACCCCTGACACACTGTACTGTATATTGTAATTTACTGTATGTGTATATGCCTATATGTTGTTGCTACAAACCACATTTTGTTACCCTGTGTTTATACATGTGTAATGACAAAGTTGAATCATAATACTGGGTTTAAATCCATACAAAAGAATTGAAGAGAAAGAATGAAGGCACTCAAACCAGGTAATGATCAAACAGGGCACAGGTGAGGGGCAGAGATAGGCACAGTGGAAAAGCATGACAGATATAAAAATATATTTAAATCAATTTTATTTATACAGCTCATTACACAAAAGCCAAACACTACAAAAAAAAACAATACACAATGGAAGTGTGTCGGCAGCATTTCTTCACCTGTAGCTGTGGTTCTATGTGTGTGTAGGAGTGAGTGTGTATGTGTGTTCGTATGTGAATGTAAAAAGACCAAACACATAAGACCAGAGATGGTTGGACATTAGAATTAATTTATTGCTTAGCTCCCAATTAATGTACTACATGTGTGTGTGTGTGTGTGTGTGTGTGGGGGGGGTGACTGGTATGTCACTTTCTGTTTTGACAACGGATTGGGGTGTAGAGGAGGTTCTGTGTATGTTCTCTGGTTCTAGAAACAGAGTATGGAGTGGTGTCAGTGCCATGTTCTACATGTACATGGCTCTGTGCAGGTGTACTCATCCTGGTCTTGAAGTGTGAAGTGGAGGGGGTTCCGTGTTCTGTGGAGCTCTGAGTCTGTGTTCCCATTCTGATCGTGGAGTAGTGTGTGTAGTGTGTTCTGTCAGTGTGTGAGAGGTTTTGTGTTATTATGTCTCTTCGCTGTGTGTCCCTCGTCGCTGTGGGCACCTGCACTGTGGCGTAGCTCACACTATTCCTGCTGTTACTGTCCCCCTGTTACACACACACACACACACACACATGCCACAGTTAAGAACCATAAATGCCCACACACACTATTACATAAAATTAAGAACCACTGTATTCACTGTATTAGAGAGAGAGTGAGTAAAAAATGTTCTTACCTGCTGTCTATCCGGTGTATTGATGGATGTACAGGTGACACACTGGCACACACCTGAGTAACAGTAACAAGTTCACATAGCAAGCAGCAAATAAGAATTCTGTTCTTTGATCATAACTGAAATAGGTTACAGTCTGAAAAGCCAATATATATATATATATATATATATTCTACTTTTTAAAATAACATTAATGTAATATCCTAATGTCATAACCTTCCCTGTCAGCATCCTACATCCTGTTATCCTATAGCAAATATCCATCATTTATAGTTATACACAATTGCTCCAAAATGTCATAATCAATGTCAATAATTTATGAAATGTCAATATTTCATAAAGTAAGTCATAAAGGAAATTTGTTTTGGGCTGATTTGTGATGCTTGTTTGGCTGCAGGAATTGCGTCCATCAATGATATGAGCAATTTGTCTGTCCCTAATCAGGCTCATGGAAAAAAAAATAGTTTTAGCCTGCTGCAGCAGCACTGGAGGTTGTCTAGAAATTTTGGTTAATTACCAAAATATTAATATGTTTTGTTAAGGTTAATAACAACCTCACTAGATTTCCATGCTTCTAAATGGCAATGTGTATCCGAATATTTCAGTGTCAAAATGTGTAGCTGACATGCAAAACACCTAAAAAATGATGGTGCGGTAAAACACAGAGGTTTTGTTAGGTAAGGGACCAGTGGAGCTCCACCTAGTGGGTGGAGTTTGGATATTTTAATCTGAGGAGGTCTGACCTGATTGGTTGGTTGACTGTATGGTCTTTGCTCTGACTAAGAAGGCCACATTTGCCATCAGACTCATCAGCAGGGCTGTGATCAGTGATGTCACCAAAATGATCTGCGGGGTAGGAGCATCTGCAGTGGGAGAAACAACTTCATAAATGCACACTGCTTGTACACAAACTACAGTTCATTTAAACCTGTGTTTACGGTTCTATGTTAGCGTGCTATTGCTAGTCGAACTTACACTTAGCTGTGTTGGCATGCTAGATTTCTAAAACCTGTGTTAGCTGTGTTACTTAGCTCTGTGACAACTGTACCAGCCCCTCACCTAACACCATATATCTCAAATATGCAGATGACACAGCTACTCTCGGCCTGTTCACAGACACCCACTCAACGGAACAATACCACAACACAATTTCACACTTCACTCAGTGGTGTGAAACTATTTTTTTGAAACTGAATGTCAGGAAAACAAAAGAAATGGTCTTTGGCAATTACTTTTTTTTCTTGGAGGAGAAAGGCATTTAAGAGTCAAGATGAACTATAGGCTCACCCCACAATGAGAATTGACTCTTGGCAGGGCACATCTGAAAGTTATGGCAGAAGGACCGTAGTCGTGGCAGCTTTTGCTAATTTTGCTACAACAGTCTGACTTCATAGAACTCATGAAACAGAAAACAACACAAACTGAAGGAATTGCGTGATGCCAGGTAGGCCCATTTTCTCTGTAATAGTTGACTCAACTCCTGACTTATCCCACGTTGACGTCTAGCTCACGTTCATTTAATTGTGTGGTGAGTGACACATAATCATCTAGCATAATCAGCGCTTCATTATGTAATCTCAATTGTGCATCAACTTGGATCTTGCAAACTGTTCTGAACAGTCGAGTAATATGCAATATGGTTTGCAGTTATTTAGATTTTTCTCTACCATAAATAATAATAAATTAACCAATGTCTCCACGCATTGATGGACGAACCCGTGACATCTTGTCCTGGAGTTGCTCACAACTGACGTGGACAAACGGTTTGTTCCTGGACATAATGTGCACAGCACGTAAACATACTTGTCCTTAATTGTGCTTATATTTCAAGTTTGAAAACGCTATTTTTGGTTGTTCTAAACTCGCCATTGCTGTGTGTGGTGTGTAGCCTACATAAACTTCACGGAGGCCTGACTCTTTGCCAACTAAGGCACTGTTAAAATCGATTCTGGTTGGCCATTCAATTTTATTCGACCAATCATCACTGATGACTGCTTTTACTGCCAGGCAAGGGGTGTCCATTCACAGCATACTTAGCATTACCATAGCACCAGCGAAGTCCGCTGATAGAGCGACTGAATGAAATGAGTTGAAAACGGTCTCCAATGATGGATATCACTCAGGCTTACTTGGAATTGAGGTTTAACATGGGAAATTCTAAACCCCCCCTTTAATGAAGGAAAAGAAGAACCTGTGTGCATTTAGCCAGGGGAGTAACCCAATCTAATCTCCTGCATGTTTCTAAACAATCTCAGAGTGGTCCAGTGAATCAGTTCCCCGCACTTACTGTTAAACTAGCTCTTCTTAATATCAGATCACTTTCAAAAAAATCATTTTTAATCAATGATCTTATATGCACACACAAACTTGGCTTTCTGCTTCTAACTGAAACCTGGCTGGAACAAGGAAACAGTTACCCTGATTGAGGCAGCTCCTCCAAATTTCAATTTCATTAGTGTGACAAGAGCAACGAAAGGAGGGAGGGGGGTCGCAAAAATATTTAATTAATCTTTTCAGTGCAAACAGGTATCTCATGGTGACTTCTTTTAAGTAAGTATGTGCACTTGTTAAGGGTGCCCCCTCTATTTTATTATTGACCATTTACAGACCTCCAAAACATTCAGCTTAAGTTTTTCTTGAAGAGTTTGGTGAATTGCTAACAAATATTTGCTTGAGTTTTGACTGTCTAATAATATCTGGTGATTTTAACTTACATGTGGATAATCCAGAAAACACATATTCTAAGGAATTACTTAGACTAATTGACACTTTTGGCCTAACCCAACATATAAAGGTTCCAACACACTGTCACGGTCATACTCTTGACCTAGTCATCACAAAGGGTCTTGATGTCTCTACAACAATTAAGGATTTGGCTTTGTCTGATCATTGTTGTATTTTCTTTGACGTTTCTATGGTTCCACACACACGGAACATAGAACGGAGAATCTTAAACAACAATGCAGGTTTTCTCTTTGAGCAAGCACTGCACTGAAACAGTGCTTGTTAAAGTTGTAAATGACATACGTCTTAATACTGATGCAGGCAAAACATCTGTCTTGGTGTTACTAGACCAAGGTCACAACATACTTCTACATCGACTTGAACACTGGGTTGGGTTTTCTGGTATAGTTCTCAAATGGCTAAAATCATTACAAAATAGAAGTTTCTTTGTTGCCATGAGCAACTGTACTGTACAACACCTATGTCATTGAGTTGTGGTGTCCCCCAGGGGTCAATCCTTGGACCATTGCTTTTTAACCTCTACATGCTCCCACTTAGACAAATTATCATGAACAACTCCATCTCTTATCATAACTATGCTGATGACACCCAGATTTATTTTGCTTTGTCACCTAATGACTTTGCCCCCCTTGAATGTCTCTATCAATGTGTGGACCAAATTAACAACTGGATGTCACAAAAGTTCCTCCAGCTTAACACAGACAAAACTGAAGTAATTATTTTTGGAAAGAAGGAGTCAATGCTCAAAATTTCCTCTGTCCTTGAAACTAAAGCGCTTAAAGCAAAATAATCTTGGCATGATCATTGAGAGTGATCTAAACTTCAGCAGTCACATGAAGGCTATCACCAAATCAGCCTTTTATCACTTAAGAAACATCACCAAACTGAGAGGTCTAATGTCAAAAAATGATTTGGAAAAACTTAGGATTGATTACTGCAATGTTTTTTTCACAGGCATTCCTAAAACACCATAAAACATCTTCAACTGATCCAAAAGGCAGCTGCAAGGGTTTTAACAAGAACAAAAAGAACCAGACACATTACCCCAATTATAAAGTCATTGCATTGGCTTCCTGTAAGTTACAGAATTGATTTCAAAGCATTACTACTTGTGTTTAAATCACCGGGATAGGACCTAGTTACTTGTCTGATATGTTTCAAAAATACATACCACCTAAGTCTCTCAGGACACAAGAAAAAAATTTGCTTGTAAAACCTATGATCAAAACAGCTACTTTCAACTACTATGCAGCTCAGATTTGGAACCAACTTCCTGAAGACATAAAAAATGCCCCTACAGTTACCAGTTTCAAAACCAAACTTTCTCCGATGCTTTCTCTTAATGATTAATTTATTCAGATTAAAGTATGATCCTACATCATTCTAGTTATCAGAGCACTTGGAGGTGGCTACTATTTATATTTGTGGTTTGTGTGGTCCCTCAACACATTGCCTGACAGAGCACCTGTGGGGTTAGTGCTATTTTGTCCTTGTAGCACAATTTTACGGCTGCGCCTCGGCTTAAGGCCTTAAGGGGACTCGGCACAGCTAAGGGAAGTCATAGAAGTAGTTGCCCGCCCGACAGGCAGACCGACGTTTTCAGCTGAGTCCACCCCCCCCCCAGTCTGAAAATGTCACTGGATTCTAGAACTCTGGACCTCTTAATAGTGAGGCCCATAAAGTCTAGAAGGTCAACCCACACCTTCCCATGACTACCTGGCTGCTTTGTCTAAAGGAACAGTGCACACCAGGGAACTACAGTACTTTCGGGAATATCCAGGGGTGCTACAGTCAGTTGAGGTGTTTGACTTGGATAATTTATTTCTAAGATTGTAATACAGGAGTGATTCTGTTTGCTGGATGTATAGGATCACATTTGTAGGTTACAGATTTGTGAATTTGGGAAAATCCTTAATCTAAAATTATTTTTATTTTCTGTCCTTTATTAACTTTTTATTCTTTTTAACTTTTTACTCTGTCCTTTAATCTTATTTGTTTGTTTTCTTACTTTATTTTATCCACTGTTTTTATTTTTATCTTTGTAAAGCACATTGAACTGCCTACTTTGTGTGTGAAATGCGCTATATAAATAAACTTGCCTTGCCTAATGCAAACCTGTGTAATGTTAAAATCCTACAGTTGATCCAACTCTTTGTTAACAGTTTTTTTTTAGCATACTACAGTTAACTCCATGATCCCCAATTCCAGTCTGTATTAGCCAGGTGATGTTCTCACACCCATGTGGTTTATTCAAAGTTTAACACACAGCAGTGCTGGTACCTTTGACATTGACTTGGGTACTGTTCCCGAACACAATGCGTCCGCAGGCGGCAACAGCACAGTAGTGTGTGTTTGCATCTGTGTGGCTGATGTTATCCATGGGCAACTGGTACACACAGCTGTAAAGAGTTTCAAGATAAACTGGTCACACACACACTCCCGGACACACACAGTCACAAGAATATGCACATTGTACATTTTAACTTGTAGAACACGGAATGTGGCCAGCGTTGAGTAGGGGATGTAAATTTCCAACTTGTCACCATCTTTGTTCTGTTTCTACCTCTCTCTCTCTCACACACACACCTGGCTTCTCCTTGACTGTAGCAGAGGGGTTCCTTCCTTACACACACACACACACACACACACACACCTGGCATCTCCACGGCTATAGCCCACACCCGGAGGGGACTCTTCTGAAGCGGGTCGGAACCAGAACACCTCTGGCTGCGCTTCACAACTCCTGGAATGGACGTTGCAGGTCAGGGTTATGTGGCTTCCAGCAGGGGACAACACTGAATCCAGCTGCTCAATGACTGTATGAAGACTGGAGTCCTCTAAAAACAAACACAAAAAACAGTTTATGCTGACCTAGCTGTGGAGCATTAGTAGTAAACCCCACAGACTGTGAGGGTGTTTGCAAGCCAGTGAGCTATAAGCCTCACTGGTGATATTTTGATGTGATATTTTCACTTACTAGCGCCCAGAGGTGGAAAGTAGCGAAATACATTTACTCACGTTACTGTATTGAATAGTTATTTTGTGTATTTTGTATTTTTTACGTAATTTTTTAAATTGGTAATTTAAAATGTACTTGATTACGTTTAGAGTGAAGTATTGTATTTCGCTACACTACAAATCCAATCCGTTACTGAGTAAAAAAAACTTGAAAAAAAAAGGAAGAAAAAAAAAATCGCGGCCGGAACCACTTAAATAATCAGCACCAGGCGCCAAGTGTTTCAGTTGGAGATTGAGAAGGTGGACGGTAAGGAGGAGGTGGACCAGACGAGTGAAGATGGCCTAGAGACTGCAGTGTTCGCCAACATGTTTCCAGACATGGATTAAAGTTTTCCATCAACCGGATCGCTAGAGGTGAAATACGAGATTAGCCTAATGCGTATTAATTAATTGGAAATCAGTCACTAGATTATTGTCACGAAGTGTCTCAGCTCAAAAGTTTGGAAAACGGTGCTTAATGCCTACACACGTTGCTTAAAGGGATTCTCCGGAGTAAAATACAATTTAGGCCAATTTACGGATGATTGGGAGTATATACAGTACATTGAGTTGGCATCAAAATCACGTCATTCGGATGTGTTTTGAGA
>JAGFZM010003170.1:16810-36933 GCA_017657215.1 Limnothrissa miodon
TCTCAAAACACATCCGAATGACGTGATTTTGATGCCAACTCAATGTATATACTCCCAATCATCCGTAAATTGGCCTAAATTGTATTTTACTCCGGAGAATCCCTTTAAATAAACGAAAGAGCGACTCCTAGGCTCAAAACTGCACGCTCTGGTGTAGCTGAGTGAATAGGCTATTCTGACACCATAATCCCCTATCACAAATAATGAAATAGTGTTGGATCAAGCTAAAACAGAGCTGGTTGACGAAGTTTTAAAAGATCTTTGGCTACAATCAAGGCTCTCAACCTTCATGCATTGGCCGTGAAACTCACTCATTTCAATTTCTCACGATCTCACACCTGATTTCTCACAGTTAGAAATTATTTTTAACACACTGAAAATCACTACAGTTAGAAAGAAGTTGACAGATTCAGGCTACGTTTACACATACCTGGGTATTTTGATAAACGAATATTTTCTTCCCTCCGTTTTCCAAAATAATTGCGTGCATACACCATCGTTTTCTAAAAAGTTTCCGTTTACATCAAGCTGCATAAATATGCTGTCATACCTACGTTAAGCCTATGGGCTGCAGTGTAGGAAGAAGGAGAAAGCCATACAAGCCAATCAGAAGCCTCACACCATTCCTCCGGGACAACCACCTCATTTTCAAAGTTCTCCCACCAGACAGCAGTCCGCCCAAGTCGGAACCAAAAACTACGTTTCATCTGTTTTTTCGCAGTTTACACGCAAACGTGAACACGGAGTTTACCAAAATCTCCATTTTTGCCGGAGTTTTCAGAAAGAATCGTTTTCAGAGGTGACATCTCCGTTTGTGTGTAAATGAAAGGCGCAAACGAAGGGGAAAGTGTCCGTTTATAAGAGAAAACGTATATGTGTAAACGGGGTCTCAAACTTTGCGGCTCAATAAATCTTCTACCACACAATATACGTAACAGGTCTATTCAACAGCGGTAAGGTAGACAAGCTACAACTGTATTTTCGTCCAATATGTATTTAAAGAAATACGGACGACATTGGTCCTAATGACCAGTCTAGTGTAAGCTTAGGGACCGTCTGCAAAGTGCAAAACACAAAGAGATAATGTCAATAACTTCAATTACAAAGAGTGAATAGCCATCACCCTTACTCTATATTTTTTTTATTACGAATAACATTCAATAACTGCTTTTATAAACTGTAGCCTACTACCACCAAAATTCATTACTACACTATTTACTTTGGTGAAAAAAATCATTATTAAATAAAATGCAATAACTTTGCTCCTACACTTTAACACACAACCCATTGTCCTATTTTCACTTCATGGGAGAGATCCCCTGCCTCATTTTATTTTTTTATTTTTATTTTTTAAATGTAACTAAGTAACTTTTACTTAAAGTACATTTTAAACGAACTACTTATTACTTTTACTTGAGTAATTTTTCAGATGGGTAATTTCACACAGATATTGATTAGATCACCCCAAATTGATTAGAATAATTAAATGGTCTCTGGGGCCCCTTTGTCAGTGATAAACCTTTAGAATGATCCGTTAGCCACACCCCACCACCTGCTCCTGGACAACGCCCCTGCAGGAATGACTTGTGATGATGAGTAGTCTGTAAAAACATCAAGAAGAAAATGAGGCATGCCTTACCTCTGACAAATACAACAGTTCCTTCTCCAAAAAGAACTTCAGCAAAATGTGTTAATCCACAGTAATATGTAGCTGAGTCAGTAGTTTGTGTTTGGGAGATTGTCAAATTAACGCTATTAGTGCCGCTTTCTGTGTTAAATCGACCTATCTTGTCATAGCCATTATAAAAATGTGTGAATGTAGAATAATATGATGTAATGGCAACAGGCTTCTGTCCAATGGACTGCTTCATCCAGACTATGCCTGAGTTCAGCTCAGTAGGGTTGAAGAGGCAGGTGAGATTAACTTCATCCCCAATCTCTGCAGAGATGAACAAAGGCGTCTGTCTGATCTCTCTCCTGACAAACCTACCTGGAAGAGAGAAGATTACAGAGACATAGAGATATGGTGACATGGACTCTAATGATCCCATCGTAAAGTCATATTAGCCATTTGAGGCTAAACCTGATGCCCAGACCAGTTAGCAGTAACCTGAAACTATTGCCCTGACAACAAGTCCATCTCAACTGTCAGGGCCACAGTCTATTATCACGTAGTGTTTG
Organism: Limnothrissa miodon; assembly: GCA_017657215.1. Lineage (NCBI taxonomy): Eukaryota > Metazoa > Chordata > Actinopteri > Clupeiformes > Clupeidae > Limnothrissa > Limnothrissa miodon. The sequence continues at coordinate 18,992 of JAGFZM010003170.1, forward strand.
AGTCTACCATGCCTTTTAAGGGGGCAGGTAGTAGACAGAACCCTGTGAAACTTGAGCAAAATCTTTGAAGCTATTTATACAGCTTGTCAATATGAGCAGGCAAATGTAATCAGTAATAACCTAAAACATTTAAGTTAACAGAATAGAAGTAACAAACTTTAGTCTCGCCCATGCAACAAGGAAACGGTCCCACTGTCTGGTTGCTAGCCAACTAAAAAGCAAATGCATAGCCATAGTAATGCTTTTAAATGAATAAATAACAGTATAAAATCGACCTTGATAGATAACATGACTGGACATTTACATGTTACGTTAGTTTACAACAATACTGTACAAGTTTAACTAATGCCCTTGGGTTGTTGCAAGCTAGCCCACATTGGTGGCCATGTTCCTATAGTAACACAGTGAAACCGGTTTATTGTGCCCGAGACGATTGAACAGTTAGAGACAAGAATGGCAGAGCATTCCTAGTTCTAAACTTGAGTAACTGGTCTCCTCGGTCCCCAGACGTCTGTTGAGTGTTGTAAGAAGAAGAGGAGATGCCACGCAGTGGTGAAAATGGCCCTGTCCCAACTTTTTTGGGATTTATTGACACCATTAAATTTTGAATCAGCATATTTTCCCTTAAAATGATAAATTTTCTCAGCTGAAACTTTTGTTCCATGATTTATGTTCTATTCTGAATACAATATTAGAAGTTGGCACCTCCACATCATTGCATTCAGTTTTTATTCACGATTTGTATAGTGTCCCAACTTTTTTGGAATCCGGTTTGTATATGTGTTTAAAAAAAAAAAAGTAATTTAAAGTAACTAAGTAATTTTTCCCAAAAAGAATATACAATAACACTTTAAGGTATACATATTGGCCACTAATACATACAAAATTAATGTCTGTATTACGGACTTGTAATACAGACACTGAGTAGAAGTCCTTATTAAGATTGTATCAGAAATAAACGCTTAATTCATCATTGCAAGAAAATTGTAAAAAAATGGCTAACAAATGTATTGATGTTGTTTAACACATGCCTTAGAAGTCACTTATACAGACATTAGGTATGTATTAGTAGCTAACAAGTAAACATTCAAATAAATTGTTATCGAACATACTTATGGCACCTGAACACTGGCTACACAGATATTTTTTTTTTTTTACAAAATGTGTGTGTGTGCCTGAAATAACCAAGTTTAGAGAGACACTTTTGACTTTGTGTCTGTAATATTTAGTTAATAGTTTAGTTTGGTTTGCTGTACTAATAGTGTGTGTATAACAACAACATTACAACTGAGTCTGCCTGTGTGTGTGTGTGCGTGGATGAGGTCAGGTTTGTGTATGTAAAACAACAATACTTGCAGACATTACAATAGTCTTATTATGTTTCTTAAATATTAATAAATATACTCACACACTGTAGACAGAGAAAAATAGATTAGCAGTCTCCACAGTCTGTCCATATTGCGGTGTGTGTGTGTGTGTGAGAGAGAGAGAGGGAGAAAGAGAGTGTGTGCTCTTAACTGGAGACAATACAGCAAAACACACAGAATATCAACACAAAGGAGTAAAAGAGTCCACATATAAGAGCTGAACAGGAAGACCTCAGCATCACACACACACACACACAGAAAGTCAGTGGTTAACAGATTCACACACACACACACACACACACACACAGTCAGTGGTAACATTATGAGTTTTTCACCTGTTCAGTTTCCAGGTGCCTTGTTTTGACAGTCCCCCTTGATTACATCATGGATTTCTGACAGGCATTTTCTGTTTTGTTTCCTGTGACATGGTTCCATTCCTCAGAGTCAGCTGGGCAGACGGGGGCTTTTGGGATGACCAACACTTATTTTGGTTGTACACTTTGAACAGGTACAGATGTTAAATGTTTATTTTAAATATTGTTAGATTTTTTTAACATGTTGGTATATGTTTATTTTAAATATTGTTATTATATTTATTTAACATATTATTCTATGTTTATTTTAAATATGTTATATTTATTTAACAGATTGTTGTTTATTTACTGTTATGTGTATTTCTACCAATGACATTATATTGTTAAATGCTTATTTGGTATATTGCTGTTTATTTTGTGTTTTATTTCTTGTCTGCTGCATCTACTGTATTTGATTAGTCTGTAGACACACACTCTCTCACACACACACATTCACACTTACAACTAACTTGGGGTGCGGGGAGTCTTAGGCTTTATCTGTATGTTATGAGAACTGCGCTTGTGGAGACCAGCAGTAGGTGTTTACATTTGTTTTGTGTCTAAATAAGCTAAGGGGATGTGTTTTAACTTCTGTTAAAAGAATCAAGAAGCATATGACATTTACATTTATGCATTTAGCAGACGCTTTTATCCAAAGCGACATACAAAAGAGGATAACAATCAAGCTACATAGCAGAAACCTTAAGGAGCATAGTGCTAGGGAATAGTGCTTCAGTTCATTTTAGTGCTAGGGTAGAAGATGTTCTCTGAATAGCTGGGTCTTTAAAAGCTTTTTGAAGGCCTCCAGAGATGGCCCTGTTCTGATTGTTTTTGGTAGGTCATTCCACCAGTGTGGGACGACACGAGAAGAGTCTGGATTGCCTTGGGCGAGGTGCCGGGACTGGCAGTCGACAGTCATTGGAGGACCTGGAGGGGGTAGCCAGAGCCTTTATGAGAGCGCTTAGATAAAAAGGGGCAGATCCTCTAAGCACTCCTATATGAGGAGTGACGTGCAGCAGTTGTTGTAGGAATTTTCACCAAGGTGGTAAGAAAAAATTAAAGATCCCATAGAACACGTTTTTTGACCATCATAAAATGTTCTTTGAGCCTCAATAATTGCGTATGCAAATTTGTGCGGCTGATACAGACCCAGGAGCATTTCTAGGCCGTCTATTCCATGCTCAGAAATGCATGCTCATTAAAAAATGTTCGTATTTCCCGCCCCCTGGCCAGTTTCCTGCCTCCTGGCACTGATTGGGTAGTTAATTGAGAGGCCTGCTGAAGCGGTTTGGCTCTCTAGTTTCACTATACTCTTTCGGTGAACTATCTGAGTAAACAGTAAATCGCGTTAACTATCTGAGCTATTAAACACGCAATGGACTTGTCAGGAATTCAACCATACAACAGCCAGATCCACAACCTTTGGAAATGAATGAGTCAGACTGGTAAGTTTTATTAATTAATTAATTAATTAATTAATTAATTAATTCCCGGTAACTAACGTTATTTTATTTTATTTGTTTATTTAACAGGGACCATGCACAGAACAATTCCTGTACCAGAGTTAGCTATACAGCTAATTTACATCTGTGGTGTGGTTATGTAGCTACTATGTAATTAACTGCTTCACACATTCAGACACGGCATTGGGAAGTTGAAGAGTTGGCATTTTACATGAATGACTATTTTAGTAAATCGGTAAATCAATGAACTATCTGAGTAAACAGTAAATGGTTAACGCTATCAAAATCGCATACCTCCGTCTCTGTCAGTTTACTCCAGAATGACATGTCACAGCGGGATGAAACGCATATCACCGGAAAGAGGACAACCAGGGCTTTCCATCTATATGCACTTGTGTGTACACCGATGTTGTGTTGAGATAAGAATTTTTAAATTTACCTTAATTTTATAAATAGTACAGTTGACAATCAGTGCTGTCATCACACCATTCTAAGTTCATAACTCGCGAACCCGACATCGTACACGACACGCATATCAAACGAGAAAGTACAGAAAGTACAGAAACAGGGCTTTCAAATTATACCAAATACTCTAAGCAATCATTGTATAAATGTAGAATGAATGTATTGAAATTATGACTACTGCTGTCAAACCAAATTTGCACTTATGAACTTCTGAATAGCAAAGTTGCCGATCCTTGCAGGATATAGGCTAAGTGGAAATGCAACATTTGTAGGCTATCTGTTGTAACGGTTATTGCTAGCCTCGTTTTTTTTCGAAATTGTAAACGCACACCTTATGAGGTGCCTACAACTGTTCAAGGCTTTCATTAAAAAAGGGTTGCTGTCGCACATTCAGAACTTAATGCACATTTATTTGACCAACGTTTCAGCTTACGCCTTCATCAGGGTCGTTTTTACATACACACATTGCTTCCTTTATGTAACTATACAGTGTCTTGATTGGACAGAAGTTAATTGGAGGTGTGCCAATCCATTCACAAATCCTGCAGCAGGCATGCAATTGTGTTCTTGCTGCTGTAACAAAAGGGTTCAAATGACATGGTGTAGGCGAACTTGAAAATTGCAATATTAAAAATATCAAACATTACACGTGAGCAACATACATACATACATACACACATACATACAATCATATGAATCTCATAAAAAGCATCTTAAGTTGAATTCGGTGTTTAACCCATGAGGGGCAAGGGACCCTAACCTGTGGATCCACTGTAGTACAAATTTATGACATTATATATTGGTTGTATGTGAGTATTGTTATTCGTGGTATTATGACTGATATCTTTAGTAAGGTTCCACATGATCTGTAATGAGATTAAGCCGTCTGAGAAAGGCAAGCCTGAAGTGTTGAAGACCACTTAACATTCATGTGACCACTGTTTGCAGTACCGGATGTGCGAAGACCATTTGGTCTGAGAGACGAGTTGTTAATTAAAGGCAATACACACCGACAGCAATGATGAAAGGGAAATTAGCCTTAAATACGCCTCTGTATCACAGCTCAGGAGGCCAGTTCAGAGGTAACCACTTGGGTGGAACCTTGATGCTGCGACCTCCGGACTTCTCCCATAGTCCGTCATTTTTCCATGTAACATGTTGCAACTAACTAATAAAATGTTCTCATCAGTTTCATAGCATTCCGACGGTCTTCGTGCGGTTTATGTTTTCGGATCACAGCAACGGTTAAAATTTATTCCTACACCACTCTGCCTCTCTTTGAAGTAACAGTCTATCTAAATCAGTGGTTCTCAACTACCAGGCCGTGAAATGGCTCATAATTCTTTTTTTATCATTATGAACCATTTGGGCCAGCTGCGGGTGTCTGAGCGCCCCTGTGACAGCATGGCGGATCATAAGTTCCTGTCACTGGTACCCGCCCAGACCAATGCACAGGTGCAGCAGGTTAGGTGCAGCTGCAGTATTATCTTATGCAGAGATGAATGGACCTCAGCAAACCTCCATGAACCGTTTCTTTGCGGGTTGTTCGAGTAAAAGAAATGGCGATGCACAAGTGGAAAATCCCACCAAAAAAAAGCAAACAAAGCTTCACTCGCAAGTATGACATCTCCTTTATAAAATATGGATTTATTGCAACAGATTGTTTGCAACGGATTGTCTTTAATAAAAGACGGTAAGTTTTCAGCATGAGGTCTAATAAAATGATCGACAAATTTAGATAAGGGAGACGTCAGAGTCTATACCTGAAACTATCGGTCGTCCAGGTGGGTTCAGCGGATCTTTATGAACCTTAGGTAAGGTGTAGAATGTCTGGATTCTTGGATGTTGTATGGTCAAAAACTCATATTCTTTTTTTTGTAATCTCACCCGTGTCCAAAAACATCTTTAATAGTTGTGTAATTTCTTTCTTGAAACTTGAAGTTGGATCACCTTTTAATTTCCTATAGAAAGTATCATTACTTAGTTGTCTTCGACATTCTCTTTTGTAGTCATTTCTGTCTAAAATGACTATTGCTCCTCCTTTGTCTGCTGCCTTAATTATATCAATCATTCATTTGCAGTTCATCTAAAGCTATTTGCTTTTCTCTAGTGATGTTTTAACAACATTTGAATTCACTTTTCTTTTGTAAAAATGTATCCACATCTCGTTGTACAAGCCTACAGTAAGTCTCTACAGATGCATTTCGGTTGGTAGATTGCTAGCCTACCAACACTTTAGTGACCGAGTGTTTTTTTTTGCTTCGCAATAACCCGGATATCAAACTAGCATCAAGTAGGCAAACTGTTAAGGCCATAGAAATACCAGTACATCAGAGATGGGGTACTCGAGTCTAATGACTTGACTCGAGTCAGACTTAAGTCGCCAGATTGAGGACTCGTGACTTGCTTGGTCAACAGTGAGAAAAGACTTGACTTGGACTTGCTACTCATGACTTGAGACTTGACTTAGACTTGCATGCAATGACTCAACAAGTCATTGCTGTCTTGTTATTAGTGAATAATAATAATAAAAAATATTTCCGATTGGATATTTCCTGTTGCATGTGGGCAAACCTGGCAACCAGATGCGCCGCCATCTACTGTAGAGTTGTAGTGGTTTAGGGGGTGCTACCAGTTCTGCTGCTACTGCAGCCAGTGTTCCCAAAATCATAAAATTTGGATTTAAACCCCCTATGTGTAAGTTTTATTTTTTTCGTATGAGAATTTCTCCCATCTATAGGCGAAGTGGTATACTGCATACGTTTGAATAAAATGTATTAGCCCTCCCCTTCCCACGGTCCTCATTTCCCATGGTCCTCATTTTGAAAATGGCGGCGCAAAATGGGTATTCTCATTTGGTACCCAACCACATCTATATATAAATGGAAATTACCAAGTTTACGGGAACACTACAATTTATTCATGGAGGTAATTACCATCGTTTTACATTATATTTTTAAAATAAAAAATATATTTTTAGATTTACAGTAACAAAATAACAGTATTCAGTAGCCTAAAAGAACAGTAACGGTGTGCGCTCCCTCTCTCTCTCACACACACACACACACACACACACACACGCACGCACATTATTCACAAATGATGGAGACCTGCCCTGCGCAACAGCTTGAAGAGCTCCAGGGTGAAATCGCTGGGCAATATTTGTGTCTGTGCTGCTCCAGTAGCCTACAGGACCCACGCGTTCAGTGCGGCCTATGTCCAATATATTAGAACACCGCATCTTGCCTTTTCCTGCTTATTTGGGCTTCAGAACCATGGATAAGGTCCGATCACGCGAACATGTCAGAGGATTGGCGGAGATTGTCTCCTTGGACTACCAGTATTTATGTGCATGGGGACGTTCACGAACAAGATTGCCGAAAATTCGGGTCACGTTGAAAGTTAGAGAGCTATTGTGGTAGAATAATTAGTTAGTTGATGTCCACGCCAGGAGATAGAGTGCTGAAGTTGGATCTTTATTGACAGTCACTTGTAGAAATACACAGGGTCACAAGGAAAGTTGTACAATGTCTGTCTCTGATATTCCAAAGCTCGGGGTTCCCTCAAAATATTCCTTCAAAGCCCAAATTTCTTTTCTCTGAAAAAAGCCCCCGTTTCTCCCCGTGCATGGATATTTTGAATGAAGCCTTAATTTACATATGTCCAATTGGATTTTAAGATCTTATCTGGGTTCAAAACATCTGTCCTATCAGTTTCTGGTCACTTATCTCCAATTCCATGGATATTCATATCCTCTCATTATTATGAACATTTTCCCTTTCAACCGTGTTCACCCAATTTACCCACATGGAGGAGCTCGTGCTCCACCTTAAAGTTTTCCCATCTCATGACCTTGTGTTATGGCTTTTGCTCTCAATGTCTGCTTTGGATTAGCTCCAAGTCTTATATCTTTTAGATAGAGCTCAGGCTCGTTCAATTGTAAAATCACCTCTTGTTTTGTTAGACTGGGTTAGACTACATTTATTCACAAATCACTTCAAGACCCGGAAAATACTAAGACACTCTCTACATTAATTATACCTTAGACCAGGTGTGTTCACAGATTAGAAACTTGTGTTGTTCAGTTGATATTAATACATATATATGGATATTCTAACAATCGTTCCATGTCCAACTCTGTGGCTCCTGTGTGTTAGTGACCTTGTATGTTGTGCATCTGTGTGTGTGTGCTTCAGGACTTGTGCCCTGTTTATGTGTGACCAGGGCTCATTATCTCCTTGGTACCGGACTCTGGCCAGTTCCACTCATCCTCCCTGACCACTTCTACAGTCTCTTTGTTCATCTTCTGCTGAGCTTATGCTTCCATAAAGCCAATTCATAATAAATCTCTGTTCTGTAGCAGGTCCCAGCGCCACCTGGGCCTTCACTCCCTTCCTCAGAATCTGATATCAGCCTTTTTAAATGATTTAGTTCTCAGCCTAATGAGAATATAGTTTCAGCTTGGTGTGGTGTCCTTCATGGTTCAGTCAATAACCGGATTCAATCCCAAATAAGGGCCTTCCTGTACGCCTGCATGGAGGCCTCTATGTGTGTGCTTGTATGTGTAAAATCAGTTTGAGCCCCTCTAGATATGGACGTAAAATCACCACACTATTAACAATGTAGATTATTCCTGTGTAAGAAACTGTCACAATTTCAATTGTTATTTTTTAATTATTGATGGGGTTTTAACAAAGAGCACCAATTAGCAAGTTGATATGTTTTTTGGCCATGCGTCGTCGCGTGGTGCCTTCCAATATATTCTTTGCAAACGGCTACTACAACCTCCTTGCAGGATGACATGTTGGATGTTCATAAATTCAGGTAGGCTGAACGCAGACCTTTCCTTCCACTCTTCTTTGTACGTCCTACATTTGCTAACAACTTTTCTTTTCGTCGCTTTGGACAGTGAAATTTTGCTTCGCTAGCCAAGAATCTTGAGTGTTTCACACATCCCAAACAGAAACAACATGAGGATGTCATGCGAGAATAAGCAACTTCTACTAATGCATAGCCAAATCATTAGCTATTCAGGTTGCTTAGCCTATCTGTTGAATGACGAATGACAGGAGCTGTTTTTATTTTGTTGCCTATAGCTAATGATAGGGCTATAAATAGAGTAGCATATAGGCCTATGATATAGGCTAATAAAGTTTTTTTTTTTTTTTCAGTAGGAAAGCATGGTTTGCCTGATGATGATGATGGCGGCCCGCGATTGAATTGTCAAAAAAATTGACCCGCGTTCAAACTTATTTGCCGACCCCTGGTCTAACCCATACGTAACCCAACCCTACCCCCCCCCCTCCCCCCCGTCGTCAAAGAAAATCCTTTCCGTCAGATGATTTTTTCCCACTTTAACCCATGCAAACAACATGCACAAACTCTATTACTGTAAATGTATGTATAAGTATGATATATGAGAGATGTATGACGAATGAGAAATGGGCCACTTTCAAGAGTAGATCATAGTATATAACATAGAAGTATCTCCATTTCATTTTCATGGTATTTATTAAAGCAACACTAAAGAGTTCTCTTTCGTTTCGAAGCCGAAAAGTACGAGTGGATGATGTCTATCATCTCCTACTTTTCTGAAGTAATTTTTAACCAACCCTTTGAAAAAAGGGCAGTAAGCGCACTGACGCGCGCAGGCAACTACTTAGACAGCCCTGCGTGACGTCAGAAAGTCTATATATTGACTGCGCTTACGCTTCAGGTCCTCTTTGCCTCTTTCACCTCGCCTACTGCGTGTGTTTCTGAGTCGCCTTTCGTTTGCTATCGCAAATACTCCTAAAACCAACGGCTTTTTTGAAAGCCCACCTCAACAGTTTTTTCAAAACTTCCGGAATCCATCCTTCTCAAAGTCACTCACGTCGGTCCCTAATTTTGGTACCAAGAGTCGCTGGATGGCAACGCTTAGATGTCCCGACTGGAAACGGCTAATGGTGGCTGCCGACCGCCATGCTGTCTGCTTCTGCCTTAGGATGGAACACGCCACTGGTGTTCTCTCAGCCGAGCTCCGCTCCCCGGCGTCTTCGCTTGAGTCGCCCGGACAATCTTCGGCGGCAACGCGGCCTGCAGTTAGCTACCTAGCTGCTAGTCAGCCGCCTACTAGCCAGCTAGCTACGGCCCAGCTCGCTAGCTCTTCAGCTAGCCCTATTGGGGCCTCCTTGCCCGTGCGGCTGGTTCTCCACCACGCTGAAGAGGCGGATGATCCCGCCATCGAAGCCGTCGACGAAGATGGGGTTACCTCCCTCCTCTCAACGACAACGCGGCTGGCAGCCAGCTACCTAGCTGCTAGTCCCTAGCCAGCTAGCCACGGCTCAACCCTCCCCTAGGAGGCTAGCCGCCTTTGACTCGCCGCCGCCCGGCCAGAAGACTCTTGCCGATCAGCTTGCTAGCGAGCTAGCTGTGTGCCAATCAGCCTCGGCAACGCTCACGCTCGTGTGGACGTGCACTCTCAGCCACGCGCCCGTCGAGCCAGGAGCGACGCAGATGTCAGCAGCAATCCTGAAGCGAGCGCTGGTGTGGGGCAGGCTTGGCGCGCGGCTCCTGCCCGCTGTCCGCTCTGCCTCTGAGTGCTTTCATGGGCACGGGTTTTCGTTCTGCAGCTCTGTTATGAGACCATCCATAAAAAAAGGAAATGGTTCAACATAACATAAAGAAGCCAGGGACAGTGGTACGCCAACATAGGCTATTTAATTAAAGTAAGGATTTAAACAATACACAAGAGCAAAGCGGCAAAATAATACACAAACAGAAGGCAACGGAAAAACCCTAAGTATAATAACTAAAAAAAAGAAAGAACTCTATTGCCTCCCGTTCGACAAACGAAAGACAAGGAACCCAGTGAGTCTTCCGTGGATGGCTACACTGACTGAACCTAAAATAATAAAGTGTCCAAAAACCCAACACCAACTACCGCCCGCTCCACAAAGTAAACATATAAACTTAAGCAGAACTAACGTGAAGAGGAATAAAGAAGACTACGCGGACTAACAAAGGGGAAAACAGCACACAAAGAGTTCGCGCTGCAGCCCGGCGCGAAGGGAAAAATGGGACGGCGTAGGACGAGAGATCCATACGTCGTAAGTGGGCGTCTTATATCAGTGCTGGTCCAACCCCCAGGCACACTGCTCTCACCAGCCACCTAGAGGACAGGGAACAACATGAAAAACAGCACCAATTCTGCCATACAGAACGTAACACCCCCACCCATTAGAAAATAAATTGGGGGTTTAAAATCAAAATATTTTCAAACGTATTTAACATACACTTGGTAGGCTATTTAACACTTAGCCGCAAAAACAGCAACAGCAGGACTGTAGAAGGAAAAAAAACAAGCAAGATTAACGAGTAAAGTAAAAATAAAAAACCCACTATTTATTTTCAGTAAGCTCAACATCACGGTCTAAACCCGGGACAGGGCATCGGCTACAACATTATCACGCCCTCTTATGTGCCTAATATCCATATTGTAGCCTTGCAAAATCATGCTCCACCGCATCAAACGCTGATTACAGTTTCGCATCTGATTGAGGAAGACTAAAGGATTATGGTCTGTATAGACCACAATGGGACGAACAGCACCTCCCACATAAACCTCAAAATGTTGAAGGGCTAGCACAAGAGCAAGGGCCTCCTTTTCGATGGTTGAGTAGGCACGCTGATGTCTGTTGAACTTGCGTGAATAAAAACAAATGGGATGCTCAAAACCATCTTTGTCCTGCTGCAGAAGAACTGCACCAGCTCCTAGGTCACTAGCATCCACTGCCAAACAAAAGGGCAATGAAAAGTCAGGTGCAGCCAACACAGGCGCTGTGGTGAGGAGAGCCTTAACAGCTTCAAAAGCTGCCTGACTCCGTTGACTCCAGGTGAAGGGAACCTTTGAGCTTAGGAGGTCAGTAAGGGGTGTGGCAATTGACGAAAAATTCTTACAAAAAGATCTATAATAGCCTACTATGCCCAAAAACCGACGTAACTCACGCCGAGTGGAAGGAACAGGGTAGTCAAGAATGGCCTCAACTTTGGACCAGACAGGACGCACTTGGCCACCTCCAACCACCTTACCTAAATAAACCACAGTAGCCTGGCCAAATTCACATTTAGCCAGGTTAACTGATAAACTTGCGTTGGACAACCGACTAAACACTGTAGAAAGGAGTTCCAGATGTTCTGGCCAGGTGGTGCTATATAAAATCAAGTCATCCAAATAAGCCTCACAATTGGACACGCCTTCCAAAACATTATTAATTAATCTTTGAAAGGTGGCCGGTGCGTTGCGAAGCCCAAAGGCCATGGCCGTGTACTGCAAGAAGTGATCGGGAGTGACAAAAGCCGAGATCTCTTTGGCACGGTCAGTCAGGGGAATTTGCCAATAGCCTTTTAGTAGGTCAATTTTGCTTACAAACACAGCTGAGCCAAGCCTATCAACACAGTCATCCACACGTGGGAGTGGAAAACTGTCAGGCTTTGTCACAGCATTCACTCGCCGAAAATCTGTGCAAAAATGCCAGGTTCCGTCACTTTTAGGCACCAGCAAGCATGGTGAACTCCATGGGCTGCAACTAGGTTCAGCTATGCCATTATCCAGCATAAACTTCACCTCATTCTGAAATTGAAGCCGTTTTTGAGGGTTAGCACGATAAGGGTGCTGCTTTATTGGACCAGCAGCACCAACATCAATATCATGAAACAACACAGTGGTGCGACAAGGAACATCAGGAAACAATTGCCTGTAAGTCAAAATCAATTAAGTCAACTCCAAGCGTTCAGCCTGAGAAAGATGAGAGAGAAAAGAATTCAAGTTACTCAACACCTCAGAATTCCTCATTCTTCCCTCAATTACTTCAGCTGCAGGAGCACGACCCTCTTCCTCTAAGGGCGCTTCTGCAGGAACCTGTGAAGGAACATCAATATTAATTTGAGCTGCAGCCACCAGTGAAGCAACTTCAGCACCTTTTGTAGTGGACAGCGCCGCTTTACCCCTGCACGCGACACCGTCCATGACACACGAACCATGTTCACAATAAGGTTTTAACCTATTAATATGACACAATGTTGATTTCTTTTTACGATCCGGAGTAGAGATGACATAATTCAAATCACTCACTCGTCGTTCAACGCAATATGCAATAATAAAACGAGCCTGTAAAGCGGAGCCCATAACAGGCAACAAGACCATAACTTGGTCGCCAGGTTTAAACTTCCGACACACAGCCTTCTGGTCATATAGACGTTTCATTCTTTTCTGACAAAGACAGATTTGTGTATGAAGTTGCCTCCGTGAGCCACGAGTCTTTTAATAGTTTTAAAGGACCGCGAACAGTATGTCCGAAAACAAGCTCGGACGGGCTGAAACCTATACTCTCCTGCACAACTTCTCGCACAGCAAAAAGAGCGAGCGGCACCCCCTCATCCCAGTCACGTTCAAACTCGAGACAAAAACTCTTGAGCATAGACTTTAGAGTTTGATGAAACCGCTCGAGGGCTCCCTGAGTTTGAGGATGATATGAACTGGATGTGACATGTTTAACTGCGAGCTGCTGCATTGCCTGCGCAAACACCCTGGACATAAAATTTGTCCCACGATCGGTCTGCACTGTCTTAGGAAGACCAAACAATGAAAAGAAACTCAGTAGGGCCTTAATAACAACTGGAGCCGAAATCTTACGGAGAGGAACCGCTTCAGGAAAACGTGTCAAGCTGCACATAACTGTAAGTAAATATTGATTTCCCGATTTTGTGCAGGGTAACGGGCCAACACAATCCAATATGACATGTTCAAAAGGTTCGGAGGGTACAGGTATTGGCTGCAAAGGTGCTGGCGGAATTATCTGGTTCGGTTTACCAGTTATTTGACAAACATGACATGTTCGGCAATATCTTACGACATCTTGTTTGATACCTGGCCAAAAGAAATGTCGTAGAATGCGATCAAGTGTTTTATTTACACCCAAATGACCGGCAAAATGATGGTCATGGGCTAAACCCAAGACTTCATCACGGCAAGAAGTAGGAACGGCTATCTGAAACAAGACTCGCCACTCATCCTGAGCAGACGCAGTCAGAGGTCTCCACTTACGCATTAAAATACCATCTCGCATAAAATAGCCCTGAGCGTAATGCTTGATATCTTCTTCGGTCATGGCCTCAGAAAATAAGACGGCAAGCGAAGGGTCAGATATCTGTTCCTGAATAAGCTGCTCACGACTCATAAACAGTTTATTCACAGGAGATAAAAGAACAGAACTTGACGATGTATCAACGTCGCCAACTGGTGGAGACTGAACCAAAAACGTATCACTAAGATCGAGAAAGTCTTTTCTTTCCTGAACCCCAGCCTCTGTCTTTCTTTTATTCTGGGCCATAGCACGGGTAACAACGCTAGAAGAGAAAACGTCAGGAAACTGTGTTGAAAGGTCATCAGAACCGGAGTCCGTAGACACATTTGTTACAATAAGGCCAGGAAACACTTGTCCCCCAGCAATATCATTCCCAAGTAACATTGAAACATTTTCCACTGGGAGAGAGGGGCGAATGCCCACAGTAACATTTCCAGTAAACAAATCGGATGACAGAGAAATGTCATGCAATGGTACATTAACATAGCCCATTTCAAAACCACGAACTAGAACACTGTCCCCGGTAAAAGTCTCATCACTGAAGGGCAATACGTTATGCAAAATAAAGCTTTGAGACGCACCTGTGTCCCGCAAAATTTTTATTGGCACATGCACCTCTGGTTGGCTTGGCAAAGAAACATAGCCATCCATGATAAAAGGCGCAAAAGCATGTTCACGATTATCTATACTACACGAAGAAGGCTTAGTCGAAACACATGCACTACTTTCGGGTTTATTTAAAACGGGGTGATAAGGTGTTTTGTTCTTGCGCTTCAAAGAATAACAATCGGCCAGTATATGCCCGCGCTTCTTGCAATAAGCACAAACTGAACTTGTAAGCTTAGACGCTGAGGCACGCTTTTCATGATGCGAATGAACAGAGTCAGTAACAATGTCCTTCGGTGTTTTGGAGAACTTAGGGGGACTACTATTTCTGTGTGGGAATTTAACAGATGCCGCATTTACGCGCTTATGAGTAAGCACATATTCGTCGGCAAGCACAGCTGCGCGGGCAGGGGTTAAATCTTTATGTTCAGCAATATGAGTGGCAACTGATTGCGGAAGACAATTCTGAAAGTCTTCCAATATGACAAGATCGCGAAGAGCAGGAAACGTTGACACGTCCTGGGAATTAAGCCAGCGATCGAAAAGTAACTCCTTCTCTCTAATAAATTCCACATACGTAAGGCCATCGGGCTTTTGATAACCACGAAACTTCTGCCGGTACGCTTCGGGAACAAGTGAATAAACACGCAAGACAGCTTGCTTAACCTTTACGAGTAAGCCTCCTGTGCCTTCCCCGTGAAAACGCACTGTAGTGTCATTGTCCAGAAGGCCTTTGGCCATTTAAGGGTAGTGGCAACGCGAGCGAAAAACTTATCAACTTCATCCTCGTTAAAAGGTGGCACCACACGAATATTGCGAGTCACGTCAAACTGATCAGACTTAAAGTGAACCCCAGACTCACGAGCTTTAATATCTAATTCCTTAATACGGAGTGCCTGTGCAAACTCCATATCTTTTAAACGTAAC
Source organism: Limnothrissa miodon (assembly GCA_017657215.1). Taxonomy (NCBI): domain Eukaryota; kingdom Metazoa; phylum Chordata; class Actinopteri; order Clupeiformes; family Clupeidae; genus Limnothrissa; species Limnothrissa miodon. Next base: position 34,297 of record JAGFZM010003170.1, read on the forward strand.
TCATGATCTCTCTGTTCCTTTTCCCTTAACGCTTGTCGCTCTACCTGCAATTTTACCTTTTCACGTTCCCAATCAATTTCTTTTTCTCGCAGTTCCAGCCGTTTCCACTCCAATGCAGTTTTACCTAATGGAAGTGCTGGATCAGGAATCCCTTTACCCGCTTCGGGTGAGGTAGGAGTCCCCGGAGTAACCTTCTCCATGTCCCCAAATATTCCACGCCCATGTAGTTCTTCAATAATCTTGTCCTGTAACTCAGCTTTAGAAATGCCAGTTTTACTGTCTATTTTATAGTGCCCAGCGACTCTTAAGAGTTCGTCCCTTGTAATAGCCAACAAAACCTCCTGGGTCGGGGATAGAATATACTCCTCTAAATTGAACATCATTTATGTTACGCAAATTTAATAATTCACTAGAGCAACAACGAGCGCAACTAAACTATGGGCATTCAATAAGGTCCGACAGAAATCAACCAAAAGTTAAAAAACCGGATAACGAGCCCCCATTTATGTTACGAGACCATCCATAAAAAAAGGAAATGGTTCAACATAACATAAAGAAGCCAGGGACAGTGGTACGCCAACATAGGCAATTTAATTAAAGTAAGGATTTAAACAATACACAAGAGCAAAGCGGCAAAATAATACACAAACAGAAGGCAACGGAAAAACCCTAAGTATAATAACTAAAAAAAAGAAAGAACTCTATTGCCTCCCGTTCGACAAACAAAAGACAAGGAACCCAGTGAGTCTTCCGTGGATGGCTACACTGACTGAACCTAAAATAATAAAGTGTCCAAAAACCCAACACCAACTACCGCCCGCTCCACAAAGTAAACATATAAACTTAAGCAGAACTAACGTGAAGAGGAATAAAGAAGACTACGTGGACTAACAAAGGGGAAAACAGCACACAAAGAGTTCGCGCTGCAGCCCGGCGCGAAGGGAAAAATGGGACGGCGTAGGACGAGAGATCCATACGTCGTAAGTGGGCGTCTTATATCAGTGCTGGTCCAACCCCCAGGCACACCGCTCTCACCAGCCACCTAGAGGACAGGGAACAACATGAAAAACAGCACCAATTCTGCCATACAGAACGTAACAAGCTCTCTCCTCAGAACGTTTCCCCCGCTTCGCGCGCCTGCGCGCAGCAGTCCAGGAAGAGGGCTGATACACCCAGGCCGGCGCCAGCATCGGGTCAACAACAGTCTTGGCAACGCTCACGCTCAGGTGGACGTGCACTTTCAGCCACGCGCCCGTCGAGCCAGGAGCGACACAGACGTCAGCAGCGATCCTGAAGCGATCGCGGACGTGCGGACGGCTATGTCACGCGGCTCCTGCCCGTTGTCCGCTCTGCCTTGAGTGCTTAAGAGGCACGGGTTTTCGTTCTGCAGCCCTCAGCTCATAACGCTTCCCCCGCTTCGGCAAGCCTCTTGACCTCGCGCCCTCGTAGGGCGCTGAGTTTGCATTATTCTTCAGCACTCCGCACAGGCTTGCGCGTCGCCCAGCCCATTCGCCCGCGGGCAATGGACGAGCGCCGCATCTGAGACGGCCGCGAACAGAGAGCGCTCTTCAGCCTCTCTCGCCGCCCTCGCCGCCTCGGTCAGTTTTTTCATCGCCTAGGTGCGAGCAGAACAGTCCGCCCACTCGGACGCTTCTGCTAACGCTCGTACAGAGGAGCAGGGTCTCTCCTCAGTCGGTGAATGTGTCGCCGACGCGCGTTCCAGGTCGCCGCGCACTCAGCTTACGCACGCCGTGCGCTCTGCGCCTTGCGTGACGTCACGCCCCAGCGGCGCCCAGGTGGCGCCAGGGCTACTACTGAGTTTGCGACCTCCGCGTCCTCTGACCCACTCGCCCCTGAGCAGTGGGCATGCGGCGCGTCGGAGGCGTTCGCGGTCGAGAGGTGCTCCTCAGCCTCTTTCGCCGCCCTCGCCGCCTCTGTCGGTCAGTTTATCACCCAGGTGCAGGCGGAGCTGTCTGCTCAGTCAGACGCATCTGCCATCGCACGGTCGAGAAACTTCTCCCCCATCTACACGGACGTCGCTGACGCGTGCTCCAGGTCGGCCGCCCTACGGGGCGCCGCGGGTGATGTGCGCGGCTCGCCAGCCACGCGTGAGCGCCAGTGGGTCTCACACACGGTCGGCTGGTCCTCAGCCTCCGCACTACGACGAGTGTCTGCCCTGTCAGTCGAATGCTCTTCAGCTTCGCAGACAGCCTCAGTCACTGACCTCGGCTCCCTTAGTACCACTGGGGGGCAGCATAGCACTTCGTTTGTCTTGCTGCCTCCTCATCGCGCCTCTCTGCTCAGGCAGAATTGGGCGATGTGCACGGCCCCCGCGTCCTCTGTCTCACTCGCCTCCGAGCAGTGGACGTGCGACGCGTCGGAGTCGTTCACGGTCGAGAAGCCCTCCCCAACCTCTCTCGACGCTTCGGTCGGTCGACTTATCGCCCAAGTACGGGCAGAGCTGTCTGCTCAGTCTGACACCTCTGCCACCGGGCGAACGGGAGACTTCTCCCCCCCTCTTCAAGGACGTCGCTGACGTGCGCTCCAGGTCGGCCGCCCCACGGGGCGTCGCGAGTGCAGTGCGCAGCTCACCGACCACGGACATCGCTGACGCGCGCTCCAGGTCGGCCGCCCCAC
>JAGFZM010003170.1:43288-83150 GCA_017657215.1 Limnothrissa miodon
ATAGGCTTATGCATGTGAGATACCTTCTATGCTGAAGTGACGGCTCATTGAATGACATGGCATCCATAAATTTCCACTTCTTCTTTCTTTTGCTTCCCTGCCCACTTGTTCCTTGATTCTCTTTTTTGTAACGCATGTATGTGTCTCTCAGGTTACGCCACTGTTTCTTTACTTCTGAGACTGAAAGCATAATAAAACAACATGCAGCTTGCAAAGAAGAGATTGTCGTGGAGCTGGAGCAGCTCAATAACTGGAAAATATATAAACACTGTTTCTTGCTGGCTATTGTAGCCTAGCTAGTTAACTCTTTTGTGCCTGTGCCGATCATTTCATTTTTGGTGTTAGATGACAACATGGCTGATTATGATGCCTGGAATACGGCGATAGAATGTGTTAACTTTTTATTTTTGGAGGAGCTGAAGCTCAGCGGGCTAATGCGTCGTGCCATGACTCTGGCAACCCGGGTTCGAATCCTTTGCCGATCCTACCCCATCTCTCTCTCCCATTCATTTCCTGTCTGTCTATCCACTGTTACTATCTGAATAAAAGGCAAAAAGTATCTTTAAAAAAAGAATGTGTTAACTTTTTAATGTGTCGGATGGTGGGGGTACGCGAGCAAAGTCAGGATGTAGGTCTAGAAGGTGGTCTGTGGGGGAAAAAGTTTGGGAATCGCTGATCTAGTCGACTTCACCATGAATGCCCGATTTTTAGGCCTAAGTATTTAAATGTAGCCTATAGTATGTGCATATGGATATGAAACATAAGTATCTATGTAGACTTTAAGATGTTTATGTATTTTATCTTTACATAGATTCCTCAGTACTGGTGATTCATTCCAAACCATTGGATCAAGCTTCAGGCTGGGCAAATCTACTGTGGCAGAGATTGTTAAAGGCGCTCAAAGCGATGCTGTTTCACGTCACTTCTTGTTGACGTTCAAAGTATTGTCAAACAAAAAGACTCATGAACGTGCCTTTCCTTCTTGTCGTTTATTGGCTGGAACACTGTTATGTTTCGTTTTCATTTGTTATGCTAGGTTTGCCCACTGTGTTTTTGTTGCCGTTTGTGGAGCCTGGGCTGTCTACAGAGACCGCGTTTTTTTACAGTGTGTTCAGGGGACAGGCAGCTAGCAGATTGTGAGGAGATGTTTGCTTTATGTAACAACACGTTTTAGTCCTAAAAACGCTCACATCGCTTAGAGCACCTTTAAAGAGGTCTGCCACCTAATCTGGGAGGAAATGAGTGGTCAGTACATGCCTACACCCACTGAGGCCTTGTGGAGGAGGGCTGCGAGGGGCTTCCAGGAGAAACGCAGCTTCCCAAAAAGCATCGGTTCATTGGATGGGAAGCATGTAATAATTCAGAAGCCTGCCGGATCTGGATCCTCATAATGGGACAGTGGTCTGGTTAGACCATAGTGCCGTATACCATAGTGGCAGATGATGCATTCCCTCTGAGGACATACATCATGAAGCCATACCTGGGGAGATGCTTACCCGAAGACCAGAGGATCTTCAACTACTGCCTCTCAAGTGCCCTCCGGATGGCGGAAAATGCCTTTGGCATACCAATGGCATTTGCGGGTTGCACCAGATACAGTGGACAAGATATTGCACCGTATATCAGTTAGGCTACCTGTTGTATCAGTCTTGAAGTAAAAAAAATGTTTGTTAGTCATGAGACATGCTTACTGATTACACCTTATTCTTCGTTACTGCAAGTGATCAAGGCTACAAGTGTCCTCTGCAACTACCTCCGGCAAGACGAAGGCCAGGCAGCAGCAGAGGATGGGCAAGAAAATGAGGAAGGTGATGTAGCTGTGGGCCCCGCTTTGCAGGCCATCCCCCCCGCTCTAGACCAAGTCACAATTAACAGTAACAGTAACTATTTAAATAAGATTTAAATAAAATGTTCCTCATACATTTGTGTTTGGCCAGTGTTGAACAACTGCGGTTGCACACAGGTAATCTGACCAAACCGTGCCTCATGCACTTGTTGGAACCTCATTTTAACTAGAGACTGTTTCTCTGCAGGTATGCATCAGGGCTGGAGCCAAGCTGTCCAAAAACAAAAAATGTTTGTCTCTTCTTGTTCTTTCCCTCTTGCCTCTTTCCTCTCCAAATATTGCTCGATGAAGCTTTTATTAGTGGAAACCTGTGTACGCTACTGTTTAGGGGTTGTAAAAAAATCCTGTTGCCAGTTAGTTACTGTAATTCAGAAATACAGTATGCTACTGTATATCAGTCTACAGTAGCAGTACTGTAAATTTACCAGTTACCAGTACAATACTGTAACTCTTTGACCAAACTTATTACAGTACCATACTGCATTAATGTTGATAAATAGTACAATACTGTAACATTTTTAAACTTAACTTAACTTTTAATCCTTATTCCTTAAATATATGATAATTATTATTATATATTATAGATCATGGTGAATATTATGAATAGTTAAAAATGGACAATGTTTATTATGAACAACTATTCATAATAAATAACTGAAAATCTATAATTACTGCAAAAATATTAAAGTTTATTCTATACATCAAATAATTTTTAAAGTCATGTCTCTGTTTTAATTGTAAGTATAGTAACATCGTCGGTATGCTTTCTATAGTACGTCGATTTGTCCAGTTTCTGAGAGTTTTCACCTGTTGTATTTTCTGTACAAATGTAGCAGAGCCCAGAGTAACCGTGTTTCAATCAGCTTCACTTCCTCCTTCTGGACAGGAGAGTCAGAAAGATGTATCTGGTGGAGCTGAAAGCTGATTGGTCAGTTTAATAACATTCTTTTAGATAACCTGTTTTATTCTTGGTTATCCAGATTCAGGTTCAAAGTGGCAAGCTGAGTGAGCTGTAAGTGCCAGATATGAACAAACTGACAGTCTTTTCCTAAATAATCCACACATGACGCAGGCTACTTAACAAAGACATGGAATTTATTTACAAACAGACTAAGCAAAGGAACAAATTTATAGAGATGAGGATAACACGAGGAACAAACAACCATACAATAACCCGTCAACTGTTGAAATGGCTATTCTTATAAATTGGAGAATTGTGTAATAATAGTCCAGTCTTAATTCATGAACGTGTTTCTTATTTAAAACAGTGTGAAATTTAAAAGTGTTTCTTATTTAAAACAGTGTGAAATCACGAGGGCAACTGAACATCACACACAATGTTGAAATGTTGAATCCCCTATTAAATAATACGAAACTGAAGATAGAAATGGTCTCTAGACCTATTTAAGAACCTGTGGCACATGTTTCTTATTTAAAACAGTGTGAAATTTAAAAGTGTTTCTTATTTAAAACAGTGTGAAATCACAAACATCACACAACATCAGTCAATTAATGCATTAGGTTAGAATAGGTTAAGCACACAGTCACACAACAAACCCCCACAAGAAGCACTACAGTCTATATACTCACAGCACAGCATGCAACTGTCTGCAAATGTCCTGTCTACTGACTTTTACTTCCCACTACCTATGCACACACACACGCACACACACACACACAAACACACACAAACACCCACAAACAAACACCCCCACACACAAACACACACACACACAAACACCCACACACTAAAACACAAACAGACACACTCACTTAATCAGAGTTCTACCATTCAAATTCAGTCAGGTGCTGGAGGAAAGAGGACACTCTGCTGTTCAAAAGCTGGACCTTTCTCTTCACCAAAGCTCCCGTTTTCCGACTCACTCCAGTCTTAGAGGAGCACTTTGTGCCTTCCTCTGGATTTATCCTTACAAAAAAGCTTAAGACAAGAACACAAATTGGAAATGTTGAATCCCCTATTAAATAATAGGAAACTGAAGATAGAAATGGTCTCTAGACCTATTTAAGCACCTGTGGCACATCATCCAGCAGAAATGTGAGGGGTGTACTTAATTCTGTGAGATACTATAACCGAATTTACAAAACAAACTAAGGTATACAACATCTGGAGAAAAACAACAACGACCAAAAAAAAAAAACCATACTTACCGCTGTATGAATTCCAGGGTTGCACAGGCTGGTTCTTGGTATTCTATGTTAAAGACATAGAAGGTTGAAAAAAATGCTGACAAGGCATTAGAAAAAGTCAGATGCTCCTCCAAAACATAGGCCACCATCTCCTCAATGCTAATCATCCATCTGGTTGAAGTCAGCAGTGTGTTCCCTAAAAGGTAAAATAGTACACTAAGGTCTCATTCCATCGTTTTTTCATTAATTTTGTGGTGGTCTCTTGTCTAAAATAATGTCATGAGAGTTGGTTTCGACAAAAAATATGCTGTGGTTGTCTTGTTTCAAGCTATTTTAGTTAGGTGAAAACGAGAGCAGAGATAGCTCGAGAGGATTCTTATAAATATTAATGATATGCAAATGTATCGCCTCTGATTGGCTAACAACACTGTGACGCTCCCTCTAGTGGGTCTGTCTGCGTTTTCTTGAGGGCGGGTTCACTGCATAGCTAATGTTCAAATTGACGTACATTTCTACGGCTTTTCCAATTCGCTCGTTTTCCCCGGCAGTTTTCTATCACAGGCAAATACAGACTACAGGGGTAGGAGAGCATTTTGAAGTTGAGCATAGAAGTACAACTTGGGCTGACCTATGGTAATGTAAAAACATCAAGTCTTAAACGGTTTATTTTGGAAGGAGACCTTTGAAGAAAACATTCAATGTGATGGAATGTATGGTCCTGTTGTTCAAGGTCACCATGTCTTGTCTATATGTAAAAGAACCAGAAAATTTTGTATAACATAGAACGAATTACAAACTGGCAGTTAAGTTAACCGGATTGGGCATGGTAAAATAAAACTGAACAGTAAACAGAAAATGTGGTGTATGTTTAATATTTTCTGGTTCTTTTTACTGAGTGATATTGAACCAAAAGGATTGATTCACACACAATTATTACACCAATGTAGAAATCTGATGTAAATCAATCAACATTCCAGTTGTTTCAAGTTATTAAAAGTTGAGAGTAGTGTGAGAGTTTGAGAATGATGGGGTAAATTTAGTCTACATTGCATCAAATTCATTCTAACTATCAAAGCCTCTCAACATCAAACAGAAATACTGATCAATTCACAATACACAAATTCAATACAAATATAATACAATTCACAACACATTTCTCTATTAAGACACTTTACATATGACTGCTAAATTATGAATGATACCTGATTATGAATTACCTAGCATGATAAGTCTTGGCATGACCAGTAGGTCCATGTCTCTTTGGATGGACATTGAAGTTGCGCATGCCTGTTACAAGTAAAAGACAAGACTACAATGTTTAGAGAGGAAGTAAGTCACTGTAAATGTATCACAACTATATGGATTAATTCCCTTCAGATAATCCCTTCATATTTCACTGTATATTGCATGAAAGTAGGTTACTTACATCTGCCAAGATGAAGATGGACTCTTCACTTTCCAAAAAGTGCTTCTTCATTAAGAGGATGGATGCTATTTCGGTCTGGTTCTCCATGGCAGAAGTTGTAGCAGCACTTTCAAGCTCCCTCAATAGGCCCTGCATGTTCTGTTCTGAGTGTTTTTGGAAATAGTTCATAATTCTCTTTCCTTTATTTTTAAGTGCTTCCGCAATCCGACTTGATATGTCAATTCCTGTTAAAGTCTTAAAGTGTAAACAAAGTCCTCTGTAGCTGATTAGAAATGGCCACTGATCTTTTATATCAGAAATACCTGGAGGAGGGCACGAATTTATCATATGCCTCTGATATATGTAAGTCGCCGGCAGACACTTTTCAGCTTCAGGCCACTCTGCCGCTCTACGGCCTCCCGATTCATAGATGGTTTTCATGTTTTTTCTTCGTTCTTCCAGAGACGCAGGTGTTTCTCCTTGTGGCATGGATTTTGGTTGCCAGTTAATACAGCCGTAACTGTCTATTTTGCACCGTACAGTTTGGGTAGGAGTGCCATTTTCTGTTGTTGCTCTTGGTTTCCGAATGCGATCACTGGTGTTATTTCGGTTTACATGTTCAATTCTTGTTTTTAATTGATTAATAAGGGAATAGTAGCCAATGCCGAATTGCTCTCCATCCGCTGTTCTGTCAGCAAAGGTCAGGGGATATTTTGAAACTATGACTTTGGCCACCTCAACACAAGCAGCTCTGTTAGGGTTAGGGCAATGTTTGAGCATTGCATCTACCACAGTTCTCACCATGGTCCTTCTATCCGGAGGATTTGCCCTCTCCTCTCTCGATATGCTCCACAATAGTGTGGTTGGCATCTTGTCCCAAGGAATACTGCAGTTCTGAATCCATGAGTTTGGCATTCCAAGAGAGGTGGCTGGCATGCAAAGAGGTATGCGGGAACGTTCCTCAGCCAGTGATGTATCTGGTTGTGGGGCTGTACAGGGCTGCGTTGATTCATTTGTTACAGTGGTGTTTTGCTCTAAGGATAAAAAATACAAAACAAAGGGTATTAACATTATTTACAATATATACAGATAATTAAAAAAAACTAAGACATTTCTTTAGTGTTTTGAACCTATTCACACAAATTTGGCTGTTAAGGAGACAGATTCTTTCCCAAGAACAAGTAGATGCATTTTAACCAAACTCTTCTCTATCCATAAGTGTGTGTGTGTGTGTGTGTGTTGTGTGAGTATGATTTCATTTTCCTATTGGAAAAAATGCAAGTCTCTCACCTTTTGGTTTGAAAGCTTTAATTATTTGGCGACTTTGTATAGGTGTCAAATGAGCTTGCAGGTCATCTTTCTCTATGAAGCATAAGTGCCTTTTCTCTTTCACCCCGACAACAAAGGCCAGGTGTCCAACCAGTGCCTCCAAGGTTTCGTTATCCAGTTCAGGTAGAACTCTCTGCATTTCCTGAATACATTCAGTATCCATAGCTAGAATGAAGAACACACTGAATGATGCAAGGAAACCACTGGGATGCCCATGGTGCTGTACACTGGCAGTGGATAATAGTCCTGCAGAGTATCTGCATTAACACACACATATTTATGGTCTGCCTGAAATATGTGGTGGACTCCAAGATCAATTAGGAACACAGAGTGATGCACAAAAACAACAAAGTGGACCTGATTATCATCAATGAGAATGAGTGATATTTTCCCAAACACTAATGTATCGTCATTGTTCTCCAGAACAACAACATGGCCCTTAGTGTATTTAGTCCCTTTATATATAACTGCTGAAACTTCTGAGGTACTTTGTTTATTGATGACAGAGGTCTTTAGCACACTCTGTATGCTGCTGTTGTACAACTGTTCATCAATTTCATTTGCTGCACCAGCAACCTGGATAGTAGGTGGAAACAACTGACCACTGCTTAGATATGACTGAAGAAGCTGGTGTCTTTCTGCTAAGGTTTTACTTAGGTGTAAAAAATTGTGAAGTTTCCTTGCACACTTTTTGAAATAGGAATGTTTGCTCTCAAACCTCATTGTCCACAAACGTATCAATGGTCCAAATTGAAGGATAAGGTCTGGATAATGTAACAAGTAATGATGCTTTGGTTTTAGACTGTGACTAGGGAACATGGATTTGTGTAAATGGACATACTCTTCTAACAACACTTTCAGATATGCAACTTCATTGTGATTATGTCAAATAATTTGCCACTACTCCCTCAAAGAGGTCATGCCCTAGACACGGAGGGAGGCCAGAGCAGACATGAAGTGATTTCAGTGAATTGAAAATTGAATTAAACTTGATCCCATTCACCACACCAATTTCATCACAGACTTGTTGGACACTTTCAAAGTAATTTGTTGGTGTTCTTTTTGGACCGAATGCCAGCGGTGAGCTAAATGTGTGATCCCAGATTATCGCCACATATGGCAATGAATGAAGCTTTCATGTGCATACCATCCTCCAGTGCAAAGCCTGATTGCTCCAGCTCCTGCAAATCCTTCACAACCCGACCCAGGACACTTTCCTGGCCAAATGTCTTGAAATCCTCCTCTCTACAAAGCAAAACCAATTGTGTTTGGTCAACAGCAGAACGATAATAAGGCAATATATCCACAAGGGTCATGTACATTGCAATGATTTTATGTTTCTTTCTTCCAGAGCCTAAAGGGTTTGTTACTTCAAAAGAATCTTGGTAGAGTATAATTGATACAGATGAGGGTGATTCCTGCAAAATGCTGTTGTTTTTACACACTGCCCGATCACAAACATCATTCAAAATCATATTTCTCAGGACAAGTTGTTTTGATTTTATATGCTGCTCTCTAACGGTGGACTGCCTAAACAAAGCCGAAAGTGCGTCCTTTACTGGGACATATTGGCAAAAGCGTTCTTTTTCACTGTTACCATCAGTTCCAAGATAAAGTTGAACGGGTGGAACATAGTCAAAATTTCTCATGAAAAATGATTTTCTTGTTTTGTCTGACCTTAAAATACCTTCATTGTAAAGAGTTAACAGATCCTGCTTTTTAAGTTCTTCAATTAATTTGGTAAAATGTTCTTTTGGTATGTCTAACTCCGTCAGCCCCTCCTCTATCTTTTCATATACCCGTTTTACACCTACAGTCATTACCAACTGGGAGTGGCCACGAGACTCACGTAAAACATGAGTCACGGCATTACGTGATGTGTCAGTGCAGCTGCCGCCGCTAGGAGAGTCAAGCGGAGCAAGAGACGTTAGTTTACTTCCGTGTTCTATTTTTGCAATATGCAGTTTGGTCTGATATGGTTAAATTTGTATGCTAGAATTACTTTACAATTTTGGACCCTATGGCTTCACAATCAGCCTGCGCCAAGTAGCAAATCCCCGGCTTTATTAGGAATTATAACACAAAATACCGAGACATCATTTCCAAAGAGAGACACAGAAAACACGACTGTTCCTTGCCCACAAACACACATGAAAAACGTTATATAATAATATATATAAATATAATATAATAATAAAATGTTAATTTGTGTTCTATTTTCGCAATATTGACCTAAATGTGCCAAATGCGGTTTGCCCTCTGCTCATATTGCGTTCAGTAATGCTGCTCCGGGCCAGCGGCATTTTTTATTTTTATTGTAAGACAGGCATTTTTTTATTCTAAGTTCTAAATGAGCACGTAGTTCATTTTTTGAGAAGCGCGTTGTAGCAGAATTGTATACCGAGTGACTGGAAGCCACGGCGGGCAATTCACAGGGCAAGAAACCCTGTCCCATTTTGTTCGCAACAACTGCACATTGCAACATTTGCCAGCTTTTTGCCCTCCCATCCAATTGTTTTCTCACAAACGTGGATATTTTACTTTACTGAGACAAAAGGCACAGTAGGCCTACTAGGCTATATGTTCACAGCGAATGAACAATGGAATCATTACCGGACTCCCGTACTCCCGATTATATTTTCATATTTCTGGTTGGTGTCATGCTTTATACAGACAATATGTGACAGAGACCCCTTTAGTCAATGCTGCTCAATGCTGCAGTTCTCATAATATTTAAGTAGTTATTAAACAATCAATTCACGTTGAGCTGACCCCAGAATTATTACCGGACTCCCTTTAAACGAAATTGGCTGCCGTCGTCCTATGATTAGGCTATATCTTCATATTTTAAGTTGCTTTCATGCTTTATACTGAGAAAAATGTCTATACGTGATCATATAAAAATACTGGAACAAAATAGTCGAGTAAAGGGCACAAACAGGTTTCAAATTGTACACTAATGGATGGCGACCGATGAGGAGGGATGGAAATTATTTGTTGTAGTCAGTGCTTGAAGTGGTCCGGAACGCAGCAGAACGCAGTTCGTTACTTCAGTATTTTAGTTAGGGGTGGGCAATATAGTCTAAAATTTATATTGTGATATATTTTGAACCATAGACGGTAGATGATATATATCACGGTATACTTTGGTATGTAACTTACAGCATAACAGTTTCTTAATGGTTACCATAGCATAAAGTCAATACGTACAACAAGTCAATACGTGAACTCAAATTCACACAGAAAAAAACTGGTAAGCTGCATTTGTGTCAGGCAGTAGCTGTTCAATTTATAGGCTCTTACACAGTTTCGTTGTAAGAATTAACGGGTGCTATCAATAAGGTGAAGCTACAGGTCAACATTTTTTCCACATGGTTGTGGAGACGCAATGAGCCTATCACGGTATGCTGATATGACCCAAAATCTCTATCATTGGTCAAATGCATATTGCATACAGTATATATCGTCTATATTGCCCACCCCTAATTTTAGTCTTTTGGGTTGCACCATTTTATTCTGCATTCCGGTAGGCCTACTTTGCTGAAACTGGTCCGACACAGCGACACTGGCCCGAGAATAGACAATATCACAAGACCAATAAAAGACTACATTACCCATGAGACACGACAGTGCCCTATCATATGCAGCCACTGTCCCAACCAATCGCATCAGGGAAGCAATGCAAACTGTCACAATTTATACTGTGAATGTCATGATGGCATTGTTCACAATGGCACTACGGCCCTATACGTTTCCCTATGATTAGATGTATGTATCACGCTGGGATGACAAAATTTCATGTTTGAATTGTGAATGGTTTACGAGAAAATCTCAATGGTTAATTCGTCCCCCGGTTCAATCTTCCTGGCTCTCCCCTACAGAAGGGACGTTTTGCGCCACCAGCCTCCAGCACCCATCTCACTTGCATTGTGTATAAAGATCGGGGGGAGGGGGGAGGCTATACGTGCAAACGATCTGCTGGGAGGATGGGCGACTAATTGTTTACAAAAACTGCAGAGTGAGCCTACCCTAAATCCCTCATTCGCAAGCAGCACAAAATGCATGTCCGTGTGAAGACTTTTATTGAATTGAAACACATCTTACACTCAAAATTACACATCGCAATAACAGAACCTTAACAGGACCTTAACCTTAACAGTACCTTAACCTTACTTAACAGTACCTTATTGTTTAAATTGTTTTCTTGTTGTGCATCTGCACTTTATTGTTGTCAACGTCTACGCATGGGACAAGTGTGAAACGTAATTTCGATTCCTTTGTATGTCAAGTACATGTGAAGAAATTGACAAATAAAACTGACTTGACTTGACTAAATCAAGTAAGTATTGCAATAACAGAACCCCGTTCTGGAGCCATACTGTAGTCCATAGCCAGGTGAACACGCGTGTAGCCTAGTTCATTTATTGTGAGGCGCGTCCTTTGCCACAGAGTCGGCGGAAAGGTGGGGCATTTGGTCTCCCCCCCTCCCCCAGCACAGGTCGAAAAAAGTTAGGCTTTCATTTTATTAATATTTTTAAATTAATATGAAATGAAATAAAAGAAATAAACTGGAGATCGGATCCGTGTACTTTTTCGTTCATTCATTATTGGATTGTGGACGTCACATGGAAAATGAAAAAGACTTGTATATGAATTTTTACAGTTGCTATGACTTGTTTTTTTTGGCTTTTTTTTTTTTTTTTTTTTTTTAAATTTCTAAATGAGCACGCAGTTCATTTGTTGAGAGGCGCGTTGTAGCAGAATTGTATACCGAGTGACTGGAAGCCACGGCGGGCAACTCACAGGGCAAGCAACTCGTACCCTGTCCCATTTTGTTCGCAACAACTGCACATTGCAACCTTTGCCAGCTTTTTGCCCTCCCATGCAATTGTATTCTCACAAACGTGGATATTTTAATTAATGAGATAAAAGGCACAGTAGGCCTACTAGGCTATGTTCACATATGAACAGTGGAATCATTACTGGACTCCCGTTACTGACTATAATTATATCTTTATATTTCTAGTTGGTTTCATGCTTTATACTGACAATGTGTGACAAAGACCCCTTTTAGTCAATGCTGCTCCTTAGATGCTGTGAAATATCTGCATGCGCTGCATGCCTTCGCGACATTATGTCTGAATATGCTTAAACAAGCCATGTGATGCGGGTGACAGTATCAAAACAAACCCATGCAATGCCCAATTCGCCCAAAAGAGTTGCTAACGTTAGCCTACTTCCAAAAGGGTCACAAGTCATAATTCAGAACGCCAGTTTTTTATATTTAAGTATTTAATTTTCAATTCCTAAAAGACACACAACCATTGCTTTAGTTTCTGTCTAAGAAATAATACACTAGGCTACCAGTACAAATTCATATGGCCTTTTTTCGTTTCCCATGTAACATCCACAATCCAATAATGAATGAACGAAAAAGTACATGGACCAGATCATAAATTGCACTTGCATAACACGTTCGTTCAATGATCATTGGTCGCTGAGTAAACTTGTTTCATTTGATTTCAACGTGCCTGTAGCCTATGCGTCAGCATAGTTCACTGTATTAATTAAGCTATTTTTATTTAATTGAATTATTAATTACTATATTTAGCCTAGGGTTGGTTAACACAAACACGAAAACAACACTCAAATAACAGACTATTTACAGTCACAAACTAACAGTAGGCTATTCAGTATAACTAGCCTATTTCAGCTCAACTTTATTTCCTGTCAGCTGTATGCTGTTAGAACACTCGCGCCCGCGAACGCGGGCGCTCCCAAGTGCCACCTGGTGGTTGTTTGGGTACATTGCAGCTTCTTAAGAAAAGAATTAATTAAATAGTGCGTGACACACTCATGACGCACGCGAGGTTCGTGCGTGCAGCCGGGCCATTTCATGTGACACTGACTGTATGTTGTGAACATCTTGAAACTCATCAATTATGCACTGTATTGTTGTGGCTGGTAAAAGTAACTTGGCTTGCCATTTTAAATAAAACAAAGCCAAGTTTTTTAGAAATGGGTCAGTATCAGAAGGGTCTGATGCAGTAAAACCTGCATTAAAGGCATTACTGACAGACGCACACACAGAGTCCTCATGCCCATGGTTCTCACAAACATCGGCACTGTCGCCTTGTGAAACATACTCGCTTGGCTGCTTGTGCTTCCTTGAAACGTGGGTTGCAAATGACGATTTCACTCTAAAAGTTTTTGAGCAACCCTCAAACGGACAGACAATTTGCCTTCCACTTCGAATATGGATCCCTAAATGGATGCACAACGTGGAAATATTGTCAGCGACATGGTCGCATCCTTGCACGGCACATTTATGATTAGTAGTACGTACCAACATTGGGTTTCGTCGTCTCATACCGATGTGATTTCTGTGCATGTGAGACTTGAATGCAGAGAATGTACGAAAACTACACGGACATTCTTTGCTTCCACACTGAAATCTAAAATTGGGAGGGTTTTTATGTATTTTAACGTGGACACTGAATTTCTTTAAGTCCACAGTTTGATGTAAACAAACTTTGCACATGTACATTCTTTTATTGCTTAGGGAGTAGCGAATAGCTGTTTTAAAACGGTGAACTAGCTTGCTTGTCTGTCTACATTGCTAGCTTAGCTAACTTTAACCTAAAACCCCCACGACTCAATGTTTATTCAAACTCAAATTTAAGATTCTTTCTTTCATGTACAAGTATAATAAGTTACCTTTGGTTATTTGGCTTGTTAGTTGATCGTGTTCAGTTTTAGAATTTTTCTTCCACTTCTTCTCTGACTTGCCGTTGACGTGCTGCCTGCTATTGCCAGTTGCGTTATGACCGGTTGTGACTGACTATGCCAGCTACCAAGAGTAAACAGTGACAAAAAACCTGAAAAAACCAGCGCTCGGCTTATTTGGCTTGTTAGTTGTTCGTGCTCAGTTTTAGAATTTCTCTTCCACTTCCTCTCTGACTTGCCGTTGACGTGCTGCCTGCAGTTGCGTTGTGACTGATTATGCCAGTTATCGAGAGTCAGTCAACAGTGACAAAAAACCTGAAAAAGCAGTGCTTTTGTAACAAAATACAGTAACTCACTTTATTTTTAAAAAATGCTGGAAAACCCCATGATACAATGTGAACTACAGTAATATAACTCAAAAATATCAAAAAGTATTTTACTGTTGAATACGCAGTTTAATACTGTAGAATTTACAGAAAAGTCTAACAGTGTACATGTATACCAGTCACTTTGCGCGCAATGCTTTTTATGAGATTATATTTCACCTAGTAGGAGCTAAATGCTGAAAGGCAAAACTGACATTTCTAATGAGGCAGTTAGAGAAAAAACTGTACTGGATTGTTGTTGGTGGCTTGGAGAAGGGTCTGGCTGCAGAACTTGCACTCTCTGCCACTTGCACTCTCTGCCATTGTGTACCCACATCCACTTTGGAATGGAAACACGTCAGCTCCACTCTACGTCAGCTCCACTCCAAGACCCGCCTACTGATTCGCTCGCTTCTGATTGGTGGAGCTACGAAACAAGCGCTAGCGCCAAAATTTGACAGTAGTACGTACACACACCTCACCATCTGTGAAGACCAGAGACGAGAAATGGCAACGGAACTATAAGAAATAAGAATAAAGTTCAATAAGAACGTTAAATATATACACTGAATTTGAAATAATGTTAAACGTTTACAACGGACCCTCTCGGATGTAATTGCTTTTGCTTGTGTGACAGTGTAGTCATTGATTGTGACGGTCGGTCTTTCGGGATATAATGTGTTAAAATGTGTTTGAGAGTCTGATCACTAAGTCGGGCCTTTTCTAACTTTCTATAAAAAAAGAAAAACAACAATTTCGAACTAGACGCGTTTAGGCCTACTGCTTACTTAGTCAGCGGTGCGCTCGAATGACAGTGCAAGCCACTGGCAGTGATTAAACGCTCGTTTGGCACGATGCTGAAGGCTACATTTGTGTGCAGTGGTTCACGGTTAATTTAATTGAGACCTAAACAATATGTCCGGGATAACCGTACTTTACTGATGATGAATGCACAATAATAGCCTGTGTGAAACGTTATTGCCATGTTAGCACTACATTCTGAATTACCTGCCAAATGAAAATTTCACGTCCATAAACTGAATTATGTGAAAGATTACATGGCTGAACTTAATGAAAAAAACAAGCAGCCTACAGAACTTCCGAGTAACGTTAGGTCAAGTGCATATCATTGGCTTCAGTGTACTTTTCATTGGTATTGTGGACATCACAAAACGTTATTTTACCGTGGAATTGCGCCTAGTGCTTCCAAATCAGTAGGCTTCAACTTAGCCTACTTCATAGCTTACATATAGCCCAAAGATAGTATAGATAGTATAGAATAATGGAATAGGCTACAAGTTTATCACAGTAGCCTATTTCACGTTTATTTTCAGGTAGCCTTAGACTCTCACTTGTTTCAGCCTGAAGCAGACCTCATTAACAAATAACAACCAACACATTTGCCTCAGAATATAACATGTGCCAAATTACTCATAACTGCATGCAGAATGAAGGCTAAATAGTGGCTACTGCAGGGTTGTTTTTAGTCCCATCAAAAAAGACAGACTAATAACTAACGTTAGCAATGTTCATAGCCTACAGGTCACCTTGTAATCCAAAATATACGCGAAGAACAAATCATTACAGTCTCAGACTGACAGAAACATGCTGTTATAGCCTAGCCTACATCCCAAACAGTTCATTACGTTACATATTTAATTAGATTACCCAACTCCACCGTATGCGTTACTATGCACATAATACCTTTGTTTGACTGTAGTGAATATTTGAAATGTCCATTTATAAATACAGGTAAATTATGATTAGGCTTACCTGTCCAGGCATCTGCTTTCAAATAATTCTCCACTTTTATCCGTTCATCGTTCAATCTCCAATGTAAATCCTTTTCTTACGCAGACAGTTTTGTCACGCTGTAATTCGGATTCATACTGAGGTATTTTAAGTGTCGTCCTCAAAATGTTAGACTTTTTAAAATTATTATTAGCTGCAGATGTGTTGGCCTACTTAGTCCAGAGCAGGCAACATGCGATTCTGAAAGTTGGGATAGGGGAGCCGGCCGGGATACTTTTCGTTTAAAATGTCGTTTTTGCAGACAACGTTACAGTCTTGTGTTAATTCATATAGATGGGCGACAATTGTAGTGTAATGTATCTTTGAATAGAATTGGTCATTTGTTTCATTTGTCCCATTGGGGGGGACGTTTGAAACACTAGAGTGGGACAAATGAAACAGTATAAAGTAGGCCTAACCTTAAAAATTATCCCCTTTTTATGTGACATATCTTACAAAGACCCTTTTTAGTTAGGCCTACTAATGGTGCTCAATTTTCAAGCAAGTTCTCGTAATATATAAGTAGCCTAGTTATCAAACAATCCTTGTTGCATTGGCTGCCATCGTCCTATGATTATTATCTTCATAGGCTATATTTCTAGTTTCATGCTTTGACAAAATATGTGACAAAGATCCTTTTTAGTCAATGCTGCTCAAACTTCAAGCAAGTTCTCATAATATTTAAGTAGTTAATAAGCAATCTTCGTTGCAGGCAAATTCACGCTGACCCCGGAATTATTACCGGACTCCCTTTAAACGAGCTTGGCTGCCGTCGTCTTGTGATTATATCTTCATATTTCAAGTTGCTTTCATGCTTTATACTGAGAAAAATGTCTATACATGATCATATTGAAATACTGGAACAAAATGTGGACTCGGACCACAAAAAGTAATTAGGCCTATGAATACAATTTTTACCCGACCTGCTTTCTTACCCGCATTTTTTTTTAAGTAGCCTAGTCTATTCTTTTGATTAACTTCGTGGCGTTGTTGGGCTATATAAAACATTAGCCTAGGCTACTGATTTATAGGCATTTATAAGTAGCCTAGGTTAAGCTTATTAAAATTGTAGTTAGTGGGATTGTTCAGTTAAACGTGTTGGGGGAAACCGGGCGGCAGGTAATGCAGATGACGTCATAATGCTGGTGGCAGAGAGTGCAAGTTCTGCAGCCAGACCCTATTGGTGGCTTGTGCCACTTGACAACTGTACTGTACACTGTCCCGTGTCCTTTAAAGCAAGTCCATGTAAGAAAAGCATTAAGTTTGGATGAGCTGGAGCTGAAGAGTGTCTAAAGACTTGAATAAACAAAGGATTAGGTCTGACTCGGGCACATAAGAGCACTTGCATAGCAGGCAACTTGTATGTGTTTGCAAGGCATACCTACCATCATCATGTCCAAGCTCTTCTGTTAGTTTAATCCAGATGTTGTCTTTTAAGTTTATGTCAACTTATTCCTGGTGGCTTTTATCATACAATACAGGGTACTGGCAAACAAGATTGATTAGTTTTTCACCCATTTTCTCTCAGTGAAGTTCTACGTATTTTGTGTAATTTTTGAATCCTGCGAAGTCATTATTTGAGCTCTTTCGCATCAAACAAGTCCGATCCAAAAGTTTTTTTCGTCGCAACGAACTTCGTCCTTGGTGTGTACATACCAATTGGAATACATGGTGTGTACGAGCCTTAAGTCAGTTTTTAAATTGCATGTGCAATTCGTTTTTGAAGTGTGAATTCTCAAGCTGTAGGGCTGGGGTCTTGCTCCTTCGAGCCACAAGATGGCGGTTTGTGCTTGAAAAGCCCTAATGCCACTTCTATTGTTTTTTTTTTACCTAGCTCTTACTAGAAGTGAAGCTGCAGCAGATGAGTGGTTTCACCCATGTCTGTCAGATCCTGTCTTTTATCCCTTTGATCTGCAGTTCTATGAAGAGTTTGACAAGCACAGTCCATTCCCTCTCAAGTGAGCCCGGGTTGTTTGGAGTTTGCTGTGGCTGACTCGAAGGTCACCCTCTGCCCAAACCCGTTCTGTCTGCCTGTAGTGGTCACCTGGAACGTCCGCTCCAGGATCATCAGGCTGAACGCCCTTGCCCAGGATGCGTCAGATGGGCCTACACAGCTCTCGCTCTGCCCGGTGAGTATGTGGTGCACGAGCAATATTGAGCACACTGATCAGTGCTCGTGTGCTATGGAGCTCGGGCCCAGGTGAGGCCTCTATCTACTCAGGGGCTCTCCCGCTGGATTGTGGAAGTCATTGCGCTTGCTTATGAGGCTGTGAATGTTCCCCCCCTCCTCTGGCATCAGTGCGCACTCCACCTGTGGGGTGATGGCTTCTTGGGCCTTTTGGAGAGGTGTCTCCCCACAGGATATTTGTCAGAATGCCTCTTGGGCCTCTGACAATACTTTTGTCTGGTTTTATGCGTTGGATGTGACCAGGCCAGCTGTGGCAGCGAGTGTGCTTTCAGCCCCCCGGCCCGGGCTCACATGACCCGTCTGTTTCCTCCTCCATCCTCTTCGAGTCCGACGCTCCTTGAGGTGCGGTTGTATACTCTCAAATTGCGTCTCGGAATTAGAGTGTTAGGGAACGTCTCGGTTACTGTCGTAACCTTGGTTCCCTTAACAAGAATATCCGAGACGCAATGCGTTGGGCCTCAAGTCGCCTTGCACTTACACTTGGCGACAGAGGGAGTTTCAGAGTGTGCAGGCCTTTTTATAAGTTCACATACGTCACGGCTTGCTGGGTGGGTCACAAGCCAAGGTTGTGCACTCTTCTGGAACGGGTTGGTTCTAGTTAGTTTCATTAAAATTATAGCGATATCAGAGATATATCAAATTGCATCTCGGAATTCTTGTTAAGGGAACCGAGGTTACGACAGTGACCGAGACGTTTCTGTTGATCAGTTGCATTACTGGTAGGTGATTACTATTCAACCAGCTAAAGCAAATTATAATCTTATTTTAGTTTTATAAGATTGCTCTACTAAATTAATAGGATAATCTAATTTTAGTTTTATAAGGTTGCAAACACTACTAAATGAATAGGAAAAGACAATTTTAGTTTTATAAGGGTGCAGACTCTACTAAATGAATAGGATAAACTAATTTCAGTTTTATTTGGGTTCAGACTAAACAAATCGAATATTTTAGTTTTATTGGGGTGCAGATTCTAAATGAATGATTCACCAATGACATTTTTATACACAACATGAGTGCCATTGTTTTTAAGTGTCAACACTGTAGTTATCATACTCTTGAGGGCAACAAGAGTGTATCAAATGCAGCCTAAGAACACAAACAAGGAAATAGGTTTGATCTGATTACAAACGGCACTTTTGCAACATTACAAACAGACATTGTTTGTTTGATGTCAATATAATCGTCAATATCACTTCTCCCCTCCCATCTATCTAAACAGCCTGACCGGTCAGCTGAGGGGAGATTCGTCATAAAGATCAGCCAGGAGCGGGATAGACATCACAAGAGAAATAGAATGACTGAGGAGAAAGCACATTCCAAGAACTAGCCGAAATACAAGAACTCAGAGAGAACCATAGAGTGTAACCAAGCAATGACTGACTAAACACAAGTATTATTTCTGTTACTTTAGAACACTCAGGAAGGTCCAGAACAAACTACTGACGGCTGAACTCATATGGCTGCAAGATTAATTATTTAATGATGATTTTGAAGTAGCACAGAAACATTTCACTACTGAAGGGTGATGAAATAACAGTGTTTGCCCAGCAGAGTTCATACTACAGTACATTAAACAGACTACAGTATACACATCAAGGCAAATTTAAATTAAAAAAGTGAATAAAACTTAAAGTGAACTTTAAAGGTGTTTCAAAATGTTTAGTCTTAAAAATAGTGTTCTTATCTGAGGAGAAGTTTCCTCAAACAACATAGGCCAGTTCAGGTTAATCTCAAGATAAACATGATTATTCAAATATCTGTCCAGTTCTGGGTAATCTCAAAATAAACATGATTATTCTTCCTTGTATCATGTTTGAATGGCATGCGTACACAGACTGTACTTGATTAGAAGGCATAGAAGGCTCAATTTCCATCTGTCAAGGTAGATATGATCTGTTATTAAAGTCTAGTGTTGTGGAGTACAAAAAAATGAAATTCCCCCTCTTGAGAAACCACATAGGTTCCATAGCAAAGCGACATCCTGACCCGGTTCTTTGAACCAAATACCAAGATGAGAACAAATTTACAGTTATCCCAAATATAGAAATACAGAAAATATGTTAAAATTGTTGAATATGGTAATTTTAGTAAATAATTATTTTTCCATGGTGAACCCATTAGAAGTCCATATAAAATGTCTCTAACTTTAATATTCGGGAGTACTTTAGATGACACTCTGTGTGTGAACATAGGAATCAAACATACAAAGCCTGACTTGTAAGACTGATGTTAGTAAGCTGTATTTAACAGGATATAAAAATACTCTCTTTTAAATTGAGAAAATCCCTCCATTTGCAAATTTTGCACTGGTATATGCCTCAATGCTTTCGGTGTAAGAAGTGACAGCAAAATAACCTCAGCGCACCTTCAGGGGGACAACAGGTATGTATATGCATATATATGTGTGTGTATGTGTTAACATGTACATATCTGTTGTACATAAATATATCTCTGTCTGCAACGTGCACACACACACACACACACACACACACACACACACACACAATCAATCAATGTATCAATCTTAGAAGGCTAACATGTTTTAATGAATCTTAGGGCTTGTTTACACGAGTTTTAGCTACCTAAAACGGATATTTTTAAAAACGGTACTCAAAGTGGAGATTTTTAAAAATGGGTGTTCTGTGGATATGTGTAAACATGTAAAACGCATTTTTTTTTTTAAACGATGACGTGTGTTCAGGTTCAGTTCGATCAGAGACGCGGTTCGATTAGGTGTTCGGGGTTCAGTTCTGTGCGCGTGCCATAAATTCCACAGGCTACCATGACGGGCAATACAGTAGGCCTATAATGTTGTGTAAACGCAATTAAAAAAATAAACGGATAAAAAAATATCCGTTTATAAAAATATCAAGATACATGTAAACAAGCCCTTAAGGGTTCCCACACCTTGGTTAACATCAAATTCAAAGACCTTTCAAGGACTTTCCAGAACCAATTTTCCCAAATTCAAGGACCACACAGGGCAGCGTTACCTAGTGCTACAGCTGAATGTGCAATTTTACAATACAATTTTAATAGTATTTTTAGCTTACATATATATTGACAATACATGAGCGGGTTGCCAATTTCAGTCAGATAGCTGGAATGAGTAGGCTTTTCCAACATTTGTGATGATTTATTTGAACTATTATTATCATTATTTTTGTCTCTCTTTGGTAGTTTTATGTTTGCTTTGTCATTTAATTAGTTCTTTATCATTTCACATAAATATTTGCATGGTGGGGGTCTTTGATCTGCCCTCCCCCAGAAAATTTTTAAATTTCCTTTCCTGCATTCAAGTGAATTTAAATTTAAGTTATAGCTTACTTAACTGGGGTAGGCTAAACTAGTGAGACGGCTTCAGAGCACCCAAATAGTCAAAGATTTTTTTTTAGATATGAATAAGCTTTTGTGGAAGGTAATGCAAAAATTGAGGGCCTACCCTCAAAAATGTTTTAAAAAGTAGATGCCTTCTGCATTCTGATGCATTTGTGGGAGTTGACTTTTATCTGAAGACTTGAGTATTGAGCAAGCATTCAGGACCTCAGTACTGAGCATTTTTTTATTTTTTAAATCAACTTGTACCCTACTCTGTACCGTGCATAAAGGTGAAACATTTGAGTATACTGTGCATATGCAAAGAGTGATATATCAGTGCAGAGCTTTTCAATCATCAACCAGGGAACATGCATTTTTCAGTTATGCACCAATTGAAACACTTGTCATTCGGGATAAGGAGCCATATAACCTGCAGTCAACAGTCTACAGCTGTAGACTGTGAGATATTATTAGATCTTCTCATTAGGCCTCTCATAGGCAACTCATAGGCTCTTGTAAATAAACCAATGAACTCCAATGAATGTCAATAAAATCTGTTGAACAAATAAACTTGAATGAAATTAAAAGTCAGTGTAGCACCTGCAGAATTTATGTAATTTTAAAAGAACTGGAGAACTGACACATGTAAAATTGATGCGAGACTGCCATACCACCAAAAATATTCAAAAACTTTCAAGGACTGTGTCTTTTTATGCCTATTTTCAAAAACTTTCCAGGGCCTTGAACTTATTTTTTCAAAATCACAAACTTTCAAGGATTTCAAGGACCAGTGGGAACCCTGTAATTAACACACTTTTAAGGATCATCAGCTGGATGAAAGAGAATCTTTAGACTAATTTTCTGAAACCTGTTCCAATGTTTAATGTTGAGTCATGAAAAACATGATTTTCCATGATTACAAATACATTTAATTAATATTGAACATTATGTTCCACTGTATTCTATATTATATTTTGAAAATATTGTGAAGAATCCTACTAATCTATACCTTTGGGAAATTTCAGTTTGCTCCGCAGCCCCAAACTGTCAAAATCAGGGTGGGCCTAAGGTGTTAATGAGAAAGGAGCGCTGTTGGAGAAGTTTGGAAAAATTGGCAGAAAATTATGCATATGGATTTTATTTATGATAGTAAAATGTAACATAAATAGGTTAAGTACACCTCCCTCTCTAAAGGGTGCGCCATACTGTTCCTGTAAACAATTCCTAGTCTCGCTTTAGTCTTTAGATCTAACTGTTGATTATTAATTGGGGTGATATTAAATCATGGTTATAAAAATTGACTTGGTTTTATGGTCTTGGTCTTGACTCGGTCACGATTCCTGAAAGACTCTGTCTCGAAACGGTCTTGCCTCCTCAAAGACTTGGTCTTGACACGGGCTCGACTGCATCTGAAAACAAACTGTCTCGATCTCGACCCTTCAAAGACTCAGTCTTGACTCGCTCTCGACATAGGTGGTCTCATCCCCATCACTAACAATGTTATAAACCAGTGCCCTTATTGTCTCAGTGTTATAAACCAGTGTCCCTATTGTTCCAGTGTTATAAAACAGTGACCCTATTGTTCCAGTGTTAGAATCAGACAGTGGTCAGGCAGCTATGAGATATTTCTAACTGACTGCAAATTGAGTTAACACAGAAGAAGAGAGAAGTGGGCACATGGTGTTTAATTGATTAGCCTTTTGAGTATGGCTCCCTCTTGTTGTAAGCCAGCAGGGGTTAGACTTAAGAGTATGTCTCCCTCTAGTGGTATGTAAAGGAGGGGTCACATGTACGCATCTTGACTGGACTACAGTGCGTTCACAGGGTTTGGGAAGTGGGGAGTTTCCGATGTTTTGATGGTCTTGACCAATGAATTGTCATCCTCTAAAATCATAAAATGCCCACTTCCCAGTACTATCCCGTAAACGCACTAACCTAACCTGTGCACTTCTGGGGACTGGGATGAGTTCCACGTGGAAGTTCGATGGATGTTTCTCGTGCCAGTTCGTCTCAGGTGTGACTTTCATTCGTCGACATACCGTGAATAGCCCGGAGCGGCAGGAAAGGTCGTCAGACATGAATCCCGCCAGCAGGCGAGAGAATGACCGACAGGTCCTCCTGAGTGAGGTGAGAACGTGTGGCAGGAAAGGTGCGCGGCCGGGTGCCATAGATGCTTTTTCCTAACATATGGAGAGAGAAACTTTCATGACCAGTTCCGTCATTATGTGCAAAGTTGTTGTAGTATTTGCTAAGCACTTTTTCAAATACTTGAGCTTTAGATACTTTTGTAGGTGTAGGTTAGGCCTATGAATTTCTGATTTAAATCAGTATTTCACCACCTGATCTTGTTCGCCTGTGTTAACGCCTGACCGATTAAATAGGCTACGCAGGCTACCTGACTGACCATGAATAGCCTACTGAGGCAACTAGGCTATAATGTTTGCCTAGCGAACTGTCTCTGCAGGTTTAACGGTTTCTTGGATAAAATATATGATATTTTTTCATTGAAAAAGTAATTGCTATTGCTAGACCTTCGGAAATTTAACTTAGCCTATATCCTGTAAGACAGACCGAAGGTTGTGTTTGTGTTTCTTATGTAAGTGCGGCACCTTTTCGATGCAAGCGTGCGTGTGCACTGTAAAAATAATAGCTTATCCTAGAAACACATAAAGTATGCTGATTTTACTTAATAAAAAAACTATTTTCAGTTGACCAAATCTGAGATAATTTTTACATTAATCAGCACAACTCATTATCTCATATTTGGTCATCTGAAATCGTTAGGCAGTCCGGGCACCATGTAATTTTTAACAGTGAGAGTGTGTCTCTGTGTGCGCGCTTTCAGGCGACAAAGAGGACGGCGTTAACTCACATCCCTATTTGCACACCGTTACAATGGAGCCGACTATTTGCTGTTTTATGTGGGCGTGTGTTTGCTTGTGTGTTCTTGTCCATACGAACAACTGCATTGTTTTACAGGAATACTGCAGCAATACTATGGAGAGAACTGCACATTTGATACTGCAGCTCAGTGAAGGATTTTTTAAAGGGTATCCTTAATTTAGTAGTTTAATGTATTTGTAGAAATGATATACCCTTGCAAATACAAAAGGATTGTGTGACGGGGAAACTGTGTGTGTGTGTGTGTGTATGTATGTTTGTGTGCACGCATATGTATGTGTGTGTGTGTGTGTGTGTTTGTGAATGTATGTATGTGTATTTTTTTTGTTTGAGCAGTATTTGATATGTATAATCTCTGTGTTGTTGTTGTGTGTATGTGTGTGTGTGTGTGCGCGTGTATATGTAGTTACTAGTGTGCAAGAGGAAGCTAGAGAGCAAGAAGGAGGCTCTGCTAATTCTTTCTAAAGAACTGGACTGCTGCCAACAGGAGAGGGACCAGTACAAGCTCATGGCCAACCAGCTAAGGGAGAGACACCAGACTCTTAAGCAGAAATACCACCAGCTTATAGTAAAAACACACACACACTCTTACACACACATAGACACACGCCAGCTATGAAAGAGACACCAGACTCTTAAAAAAGAAATGTCACCAGCTTAGTGAAAACACACACACACTTGCCTGCGTGTTATTCTGATAAGTTTTCTTTTGTATTTTACAGGATGGGGATCCATCTCTACCACCTGAGAAACGCAACCAGGTGCGTCCAGATACTTTCTCACACACACTCAGACACACACAGAGCCAAGTGCAGGTCCGGGCTGCCTAACTATTTTCAGTTGACCAAACTTGAGATAATGAGAATCAACATTCACTCATTCAACTCATTATTTCAAGTGTGGTCAACTGAAAATAGTTAGGTAGCCTGGACACTAACTTTTGTTAATTGAAAGTGTGCATTTTTTTTTTACAGTGCACACACAATCAACCAGGTGTGTCCAGGCAATCCATCACACACATGCGCACACACGCACAGACACACACACAACTTGGTGTGTTCAGACTCTTGTGTACACTGTGCCCTCTCCTTGACCTCCAACTTTCCTTGTTCAAATAATTTTAAAGGCACACTATGCAACATTTTTCATTTAATTAATCCGTTTCATACTGTTTAGGATGCTAAAATGAGCCATTACACGGCGAACGAACAGTGTAGAATGCGCCACCGTGGCCAATAGCGGTAGATACAGCACTTGCAATGTTCAGCAGCGCGGTCCGCCTCCAATAGAATGCAGTGCAATACAACGCAATACAGCGGTCTTTAGAGGGAGCTCGTGAGAGAGAAAAACAGAATGTTGCTTAGTCCCGGTTTAAGTCCCTAAATCTGACCTTTTGACACATTTTGACCCTAATTCTTGTTCAAATGACCTTTATGTCTGGTATTCTACACTGTAAAAAATTCACACTTTCAACTAACAAAAGTTAGTATCTGGGCTGCCTAACTATATGTGAATCAGCTCATTATCTCCAGTTTGGTCAACTGAAAATGGTTAGGTAGCCTGGACACTAACTTTTGTTAGTTGAAAGTATGTATTTTTTTTACATTATACTACACCTACAAGTACTACACCTGACCTACATACCCTATAAACCTTATGACCCTAAACCTCAAACATATGAACCTAAACATCATCCTGATGACCCCAAACCGGTTCTTACAATCTTAATCCTCACCTTATGATCCTAAACCTGACTTTGCTATTCTAAGTCTGACTATATGACCCTAATCCCAAACATGATCTTGCTCACCTAAATCTGTCCTAACTTCTTAACTCCACAGGTCTGACCTTGCCTTATTAACCTTCAGTTGACCCTCTGACTTTGAAACCTCCGACTTTTTGACACTGATCCTGCAGGTGACCCTTGACCCTCTGACTTTGACCTCATTGTGTCTCAGGTGAGTTTGGCTCAGTTGCTGTTTGAGGCTCGTGAGCGGAATCACAAACAGCAAGAGGAGCTACAAGATCTCAGGCAGCGGCTGACAGAGGCACAGGGAGACAACAAGGTGAACACACACCTCTCTTACATACACGCACACCCTTCTCGTACATAGACACACACCCATACACACACATTTCTTACACACACACACACACACATCTCTTTCTCTCACACACAAACTCACACACACACACACTCAAAGATTGACTGAGGCATAGGAATATAACAAGGTACACACACACCTCACACTTGCTTACATACACACACACGTGTGCTTATTTATTGTGTTCTCCCAGTTGCTAAGGATGACCATCACTAGGCAGCGTCTGGGTGATGAAGAGGCAGGGCTTAGACATTTCCCCGCCCATGAGCGTGAGGAGCTTGTCTGCCAGCTGGAAGAGGCGGGCATACAGGTCAGTTTTCTTCCCTAGTCGCACACACACACACACACAGACTGACATATAATAATGGGCAATACATTACAAGGAAGTTTATTTTTATAGCACATTTCATACAATGCATTTTAATACATTGTGCTAGTGATATTACTTGTGCTAATAAATTAGACCATGCACAGATGAAAATACATGCTTATAGATTAGACCATTCACATCTATGAGGCAACGCTAAAATGAAGTCTAATTTTCTGCGTGGGAGGCAAACAGCATGACGTTTGGATGTTGGATAAAATCTAGGGCTGGGCGATTTGGCCTCAAATAAAAATCTCGATTAATTGAACATTTTAACTCGATTACGATTAATGAGCAATTATTTTATTTATTTTATTATTTTGCCTTCATAGTTCACTGACAAGTTTTGTACAGTAAATATGCTCACATATTACATTAAGAGATTTCAACTGTCTCAGTGTTTTAGCTCTCCATGCTCTCCATGTCAGCGGAATAACATAACAGAGCGGTGTCATGTGACTCCACACGCGGTAGTGTTTTTAAAGGGAACTTAATTGAAGTAATTGACCTGGAAAAATTTGATCGATTATAGGTTCTGAATGTCGATTGCGATAACTTTTTGATTAATCGCATCCCATTTAAGGCCGTTTTCACACCACTAGTTTGATTATTTAGTCCGCACCAGGCAATAAAGTTGTAATTATTTCTCACAGGCACCCATGATGCATTTCGATTACCGTACTTCGTTTTTATATACAGTCTATGGTTTGGACCCGAGTTTGCGTCCTCACCAGAGGGACTGCACCGGAGTTTGGCATTTGGTGCGGAGTCATGCGGACCGAGACCACCTCTTTTTGGACGTCTCTGCCCGCGTCCAGATACTTTCTCACACACACTCAGACACACACAGAGCCAGGTGCAGGTCCGGGCTGCCTAACTATTTTCAGTTGACCAAACTTGAGATAATGAGAATGAGCACATACATTGAGAGATTTCAATTGTCTCAGTGTTTAAGCTCTCCATACTCTCCATGTCAGCGGAATAACATAACAGAGCGTTGTCAAAGGGAAATTAATTGAAGTAATTGACTTGGAAAATTTTGATTTGGTCCGCGTAGTGCAGATTCGAGTGTGATTGATGCTTTCACACCAACGTAAATTAACCAAACTAAGAGCTTTTGTTTCGATTAAGACGTTTGGTGCGCACTAACTGCTGTTGGTGTGAAGGCACCTTAAATCTACAGCAACCTATTCCATGTGTACTATTTGTATCTATTGACAGGGTGCAACAAATTCGTCCAGACAGCTGAGATATCGCTTAGTCACATATTAGCAGTGATGGGAATAACAGCGTTACTAACAGCGTTATATGTTCTGTTACAACGTTACTGACCATGAAATACCATGCTTTACTTTATTGAAGCGGTTTTCATTTTAAGGGTCAGATTTCTGTGCGGACATACTGTAGGTGATGATTGGTAGAATAAAATTGAATGGTCAACCAGAGTCGATTTTAAGAGTGCCTTAGTTAGCAACGAGTCAGGCCTCCGTGAAGTTTATGTAGGCTGCACACCACACACAGCAATGGCGAGTTTAGAACAACCACTCTTATTGACATTAAGGACAACTATGTTTGCGTGCAGTGCACATTATGTCCAGGAACAAACCGTTTGTCCACGTCAGTTTATTATTCATGGTAGAGAAAAATCTAAATAACTGCAAACCATATCGCTATATTTTCTACTCATGTTACTCGACTGTTCAGAACAGTTTGCAAGATCCAAGTTGATGCACAATTGAGATAACATAATCATCTAGTATAATCAGCGCTCAATTATGTGTCACTCACCACACGATTAAATGAACGTGAGCTAGACGTCAACGTGGGATAAGTCAGAGGTTGAGTCAACTATTAGGCCTACAAAGAAATTGGGCCTACCTGGCATCTCGCAATTCCTTCAGTTTACCTTGTTTTCCGTTTCCTGAGTTCTACGAAGTCAGACTGTTGTAGCAAAATTAGCAAAAGCTGCTACAACTACCGTCCTTCTGCCATAACTTTCAGATGTGCCCTGCCAAGAGTCAAGTAATTCCCATTGTGGGGTGAGCCTATAGTTCATCTTGACTCTAAAATGCCTTTCTCCTCCAAGAAAAAAAAGTAATTTCTCCTACAAGAGCATAACGAAGACAATTCTCTTGAGCACCTCCAATGATCTCTTCCCATCATCAGCTAGGCTATAGCCTCTGCTCACCGATGATCCAACGTGATCAGACTTCTCCAAGATGCATTTCAGTCATAATACACATTTAACATTCACTTTTACTATGAGTAACTGAAAATACTTTTGAATTTACAGGGGGCAGTAACGCAATAGTTACTTTCCCTGGTAATTAGTTACTTTTGTAGTACAGTAACGGAGTTACTAACACAGTTACATTTTGCAAAAAGTAACTAGTAACTATAACTAATTACTTTTTAAAAGTAACTTGCCCAACACTGCATATTAATCCTGTCGTATATTGCTGAGTCACATATTAGACCTGTTGTATTGAGTCACATATTAGTCCTCTTATACTGTATATCACTGAGTCACATATTACATGTGCTTGTGTGTGTGTGTGAGGGAGCAGCTGGAGAACAGTGTGAAGTGTGTGTCAGACGAGTTAGTGGATGTGTGTGTAGAAAGGCATGTCTTCAGAGAGTGTGTGTGTGTGTGTGTTCGTGCAGAGAGAGCAGCTAGAGAACAGTGTGAAGTGTGTGTATCAGATGAGTTGTTGGATGTGTGTGCAGAGAGGCATGTCTTCAGGAGTATGTGTGGGTGTGTGTGCATGCAGAGGCAGCAGCTAGAGACCAATGTGAAGTGTGTATCAGACGAGTTGGCGGATGTTTGTGCGGAGAGGGATGTTTTCAGAGAGAAGTCTGAGCGTCTCAACCTTGAGCTTAACCTCGTCCTCAGAGGACACGACTCGCGCATCATTGACGTGGATGCCCTCTGCACGGACAACAGGTGTGTGTGTGTGCACTTGTGCATGTTTCTGTGTAATTAGACATGAAGTTGAATGTAAACTTTGTCTTTCCGTAAGAAAACCAATAGGTGTATGCCACTGGTCCTGTATATGTGTGTGTGTGTGTGTGTGTGTGTGTGTGTGTGTGTTTCTGCAGGTATCTTCAAGAGCGTCTAAAGCAAGTGCAAGAGGAAGTCACCCTTCTAAAGGCCACCATCATGAAATACAAGGTCATCACACATACATAATTGGAATATCAAACTACGAGACAAAATAGAACTTAATTTTCTATTGATACTTAATATACTGATATTGATACTTAATTCAGAGATAAATTCATATAAAATCTGTGTGTGTGTGTGTGTGTGTGTGTGTGTGTGCGTGTGTGTGTGTATGTTGACAGACTGCTTTGGAACGTCTGAGGAATCCTAAAGTTTGTGGAAAATCTGGCAGGTCTTTGAGTAACGTGCTTTCAACTAGACAAGGTAAAATTTGGCCTGTGTGTGTGGGGTGGGGTGTGGGGGGATAGACAGTAACTATAACAACTTGTCACGGTAACTGTAGCAACTATTCACATAGTAAACATAGCATTTAGGCACATAGTAGTAACTATAAGAAATTACTCACACAGTAACAATAACAACCAGTCACACTGTAATTACTGTATAACAACCAGTCACACAGTTACTATAACAACTAGGCCTGCAGTAACTTTAACAACCAGGCCCTCAGTAACTATAACAACCAGTCACACAAAAACTTTAACAACCAGACCCACAGTAACTGTAACAACTAGTCACAGAGAAACTATAACAACCAGTCCCATAGTAGCTAAAAGAACCAGCTCCACAGTAACTATAACAACCAGTCACACAGTAACTACAGCATAACAACCAGTCTCACAGTAATTACTTTATAAGAACCAGTCACACAGTAACTATAACAACTGGCCCACAGTAAAACAACCAGTCCCACAGTAACTGTAACAACCAGTCCCACAGAAACTATAACAACAAGGCCAAAAAGAACTCTTAACAACCACCCCCACAGTAACTAAAACAACCAGTCAGACAAAAACGATAACAACGAGTCTCACAGTAACTATAATAACCAGTCTCACAGTAAGGGAAGTTGGACGTGGGTTTAATGTTCATCAACACACTGTATCACAGTGAATATGCATGTGTGTGTGTGTGTTTATGTACATGTACTTGTGTGTGCTTGTGTGTGTGTACATGTATGTGTGTGTGTGTGTGTGTCTGCACATGTATGAGTATGTGTGTGTGTGTCTGTGTGTACGTGTATGTGTGTGTGTGTAGTTCAGGAGCTGCTGTGGGAGGAGGGTGGCTATAGTCTTCCTGCGACTCCTCAGTCCATCAGAGATCTGAAGAGTGTAGCATCAGCACTGCTGGAGACCATACAGGAGAAAAGTCTTCTCATCACACACCACCGACACACCAACAAGTACTGCACACACACATATACATACTGCTTGAGATATAGGAGAAAAGCTTTGTTATCACACACCACTGACACACCAAGTACTGCACATACACACATACACACACACATACACACACACACTGCTCAAGGCCATACAGGAGAAAAGCCTTGTTAACACACACCACCAACACAACAACAAGTACTGCACACACACAGAGTGCTCGAGACTCTATAGGAGACACACCAACAAGTACTGCAGCACTAAAGCTCTGTCAAACCACTGACAGCATGTAGCCTAGCCTACAGTTGTAAGCTGGTAGTATAGCTTAACAAAGATGTAGCCTATGTCAGATGTAAGCTGATGGTGTAGCTTGGCAAAGATGTAGCCTATTCTACCAGATTTAAACTGATTATAGCTTAGCAAAGACATAACACTCAAGCTGTAAACTAATAGCTATAGCTTAACCAAGATGTAGCTAGCCCTTTTGATGTAAACTGAGTATAGTATAGCTTAGCAAAGAAGTAACCTAGACTTCTAGATGTAAGATGATAGTCATTGATTGGAGTGGCAAGAAAAACAACGGCCCTTTTATTCTGTTTATGGTTAGGTTTACGTAGGCGTTATGTAGCCTATGCCATTTATACAGTCAATTGTCTAGGCTAACTGGTGATATACTGCCATCTAAAGGAAGCCAGTTTTACTTTGCCTCCGCTACCTAGAGATTTTAGCCAATCGGATTGAAGCTCATCTTGCTGCTGTATGCTCATCAAGGTGAAACAGTGAAAAATAAAAAAAAAAATCAGGAGGTTAGATTCAATGTGCCTCCTGCACCACGTCATCATACAAAAACTAGCTAATCAGCAAAACCATGCGGTTGCTATTAGCCTACATTGACAGAGAGTTATAATGGATGGTGGCGGAGACCCGGAGACTTCAGTAAACTAGGCTACCATTTGAAATTCAACATGAAATTAAACAGAAGGGTAGGTTTACTCCGAAGCTCAATCTTACACAGGAAAGATGTAAAAGTACTCTGAGCTTTTGGGAACTATGCGAGGACAACCTTGCTCTACAAATAGTGAGTTAGTATAATAGTGTAGTGGCTCAGTGAAATTACCATTACTGGGCGGATAAAAGCGCCAAATTTTACATGAAGCTTCCTCAGGGCCTAATGAATCATTTTAGCATAGGAGCCCAACTGAAATCTTAAAAATTCCCATTCAGAGCACAAAATAAAAAATCATAAAAAACATATATATATTTTTTCTATCTATAGCAAGAAAGCTGATGATTATGTTCTTTCAAGGGCACTGGATGAGCTGAAATTTATTTTAATTTGTGCTCAGGTATATATCTTTGAAATTATGAGTGTAAAATAAAAGGCGTAAGGACAGTGAGTTGATGTGCATGTCTGGTTCGAGTCAGGTGTGTTGCTTTCAGGAATGAGTCTGCCACTCCAGATGATGCTACCTCTGCTTCTGTGTGTGCTGTTGTCCAACCAGAGGATTCTAAGAGGTCACCAAGGGTATTCCAGAGTGCCATTTCTGTGTGTAAACCACCTAACATAACCACATGGACTTTTTCACCATGTGTGTCAGGCCATTTCCATTGTACCAACTTTGCCAGAGCAAAAAGAGGCTGGTCAAATGTAGTGACGGGGATTTGTCCTGGGTTCAAAAATTATATTGCTTGTCACAGAACATCCATGCCATGCTTAATCATGGCTGGTGTGGCAGATTTCTCATAAAAAAGGGGAAGGAGTGCACATCTTGCTGGTAGGTCATTCATTAAAGGCTGCACAGAAGCATGATATGCAGACCATGCAATTGCATCTTCACTGGTCAGTTCTGCCTTCTCCAGAAGACGCAGTGCATGTTTCACCCAAAAATCCCTTAGCTGGACGTACATTACACTCTGGCACAGACACAGAGGTGTTTTTCAAAGCGACAGCTTGAACAGTGGCATAAGTGTCAGGGAGAGCATGTTTTTTATTTTCAGAAGGTGGAACTATAATGGGTGGTCTCGGTACACCACATTCAGCATTTGTTGGCAACTGAAACATGCTGATTCCAGTCCCATGAAAGGAAGTCACAGAAATAGTTGAACTTGGGTTGTAGTCCAGATTATCCAGGGCAGTGACTGTGAACAGCCCTTTCCAGAGAGAAGCAGGAGCCACAACTCCATCGTTTTTGAAGCGTTCACACACGGAAGTAGTAAGCCACTCTTCAAGTTGCAGAACCCTGTCATGAAATGCTGATACCCATATGGTGTAATTGCTGGACAAGTTTCTTGCTTCTGGTCTGTGCATGTATATTAAGGCCTATGTAAGTAGGTAGCGGCGGTTCACGTTCCATGGAGTGTCTGATCATTCCAGCAGTGGGAGATTCCCTTTTCTTTATGTTATAAAGAATGCCCTATCCAATTGTGTGGCAAGACTGAGAGTCATACTTCTCTTGATCTTTCCAGTTAGAACCATTCAATATCATTGAGACAAGAGACTTTAAGCTTGAAGGCAGTGAATTTTCTTGGCATTTTGTTGGAAAAGAACCAGTAAATTTTAAGCCTGTATGGGCATCCTCAAGCTCCTCAAGTCTATTCACATCTCTGACATCTTATAGAGAAGAGATTTCTCAATATAGGCTTTAAGTAAAAAAAAAGCTCGAGATTCAGTCATTTTTTCATCATTGTCCTCTGCTGAAGGGTCTGTCATACGAGTGAGACTCTGTATGACTCTCTATCCGACCACATAAAGACCTCAGGATACTTCGGTTTGGCTTTAGGGACCCTCTACTCACTACCACGTAAGTGTAATGTTGTTTGGAACTGTAGAAGAGGTATAAAAATAGCGTTTTATAGCGGTGGAAAAGATATGCCCGGATCACTTCCAGGCTAACGAGCTTTGGCTCAAAACGGTAAAATATAACTTTCTCAAAACACATCCGAATGACATGATTTTGATGTCAACTCAACGAATGTACTCCCAATCATCCGTAAATTGATCTAAAGTGTATTTTACTACGGATAAATCCTTTAAGTTCAGTTATCATGGTTCGGATATTTCTGTCAGTGTCAAATGTTGATACTTCATGGAGAAAACCTTGATCTGTTCCATTCTCACAGAAGAAGCACTTTTGAACATCCAATGATTTGCCTCTTGCCACAGAGTCCCTCCCTGGATGTTATTCCCCTTTAGACTTAACAGGATTTTGCATTTTACTTTTTGTTGCTTTTGCAAGTTTTGAATTGTTAAACTTCAGATGGCAAGATTTGTGCCAAGAGGCAAAATGTGTAGCAAAATTGCTAGCTGTTTCAGCATCTGAAAAATAAAGTTCAGTCGGAAGAGCATCTATGGTTCTGAATTGCTCTAGCTCTAGCTTTTATCACCACTTGTTCCAGGGGTCTGCAAAGGGCATCTCAAGGGTTCAGTAGTGTCTTTCTGACAAATGATACAAAGATCCCAATTCAACTCCATAATGAAGCCTTACAAACATAAGTCATAAACTACTGTAGCCTAATCAACAGACCACAACCTGCAGCACCACTTGGCTACTTTAAAAGTACTGACAGTTGCCATGGCAACAATACAGTAGCCTACAGTATAGCCTACATGGCAGAAAGATGAGTAGGTTTCATTTCAAGACCTCAAAGATTGACTGAGAACACAAAAACTAACAGATCAGATGTTTAAAACAGATCAGATCAGCATTTTACTTAATTTAAAGAAAAAATAGTATCTGCCTATTGCCCTGTACTATCATCCTGTACTTAGGTTCTACTAGATAGACCTGGAGTATTTGCATATAATTATGCAAGAGAGACTGTAAGCACTTACAGAAGGTTTCAAGGGGCCAAAGAATGACCGAATTAACACATAAACATTTCTGACATCTGAGTTTTATTTATTTTTAATTCCGCCTGTTATATTTCTGCACTTAATGAAGTTTTTCAGGGACTAGGTGTCTGGGCACTCAATTTTACACAGATAATTTCATAGATGTAGGCCTGAGCTCAAATTAGGCTTCTTTCAATGCATGTGATGTTTGCACATTAGCCTACAAAAGACATTTTATATGTCATCAGTAGGCCTAATCTCGACACATTTTTAATAAATATAAGTACCAGAAATCATGCGTCATGCATTTATTTCGGCTGATTTCTATTTAATATCACATTATTGCCATATTTGGATGTGACGTCATTCAGTAACTTGGGATCTTTCTTGCCTCTTCGGTAAAATTGGTCACACTACTGGTATCATAGCGTCCTAGATGTAAGCAGGTAGCCTAGCATCATCCATGAGCATGTAGCCTAACCCCCCTTATTTAGGCTAAGCTGTTGGCCTGTCCTGTAGTGCTGAAAATAATTTTTGACCCCCAGTTCTCACACAGAATTCTAGGAAACCGAGTAGCAGAGCTAGAGAAGAAACTCAAGACTCTAGAGGTCTCTGGATTCTGGAGTCTCCCAGGTGTGTGTGTGTGTGTATGATAGAGCAGATGTGTAGTTTGTGTATGTGGATACGTATTAATGTGTTTATGTATGTATTTATTACTGAACAGTTGGAAAAGATGCCATCACTTTGAGTGACAATCTTCGCCCCACTGCCCTTCTTCAACCTGAGCCCCGCCTCCTCTTACACGACCAGCCAATAACAGGTGAGTGAGACAAATGCTTTGAGGTCATACTGTGGCAAATTGGACAGCTGAACATGCAAATGGTCTGTCTCTCTTGTGCTGGTAGTGTGCCTGATCTGTGTGAAGCGTGTGTAAAGTGTGTTTTTTCAGTATTATGATTGTTAAGTGTATGTGTGTTAATGTGTGCGTATTATGATTAGAAGAGAAAACTAGAAGTGAAGGGGAATTGCCATGGAGACCTTCTGATGCATTCTCGGCTCCAGGTCAAGGGGAGGGGTCTGCACCTGTGATTGCTCTACAAGAGGAAGGGGCATGCCTAAAAACACACCCACTGGAGGAAGTTGTCTTGAAAACATGCAGTCCTGCGGAGGGGCGTGGCCCCTGCTCATTTAAAAAAGGGTTTGACCTTACCCTGAAAGAGGTGTCTGCAAGACCATATCAGGTGGAGGAGGCAGCACCAGAGGCTCGACGGGAAGGGGCTGATTCTCTTGATACAACCCATGTGGGAGGAGACTATCGTGAGGATACATCCATGGAAGGAGAGGCCCAAGATTTTAACACACCTTTAGGAGGAGTCCAGGATGTTGACCTTCCCATAGGGAGTGTGCCCAAGGATATGGAGACTTGTTGATACAAACCCATACACATATACAAGCACACACACACACACACACACAAACTCAAACAACCCACACACAATTATAATTCATATCAAGAATAAATTTTGGAAGTTGCCGGTTCTGTTTTTTTTTCTGTTTTTTTTTTTTTGCTCCATACAGTCTATGATGCCTAGAGACAAAATGCCATGTTTAGTTAAAGGAATATCTATCTTAATAAAAAGATCACATGAAGTAAACAAAGATAAACCTCCAGGCAGTTCTGGTGCTGTGGTTGATATGGCCAAAGACGAGCAGTGTTGTTTGCGTGAAGCCTATGTTTAAGGGTTGGTCAGAGATTTCCACCAAGTAATCACACACAGAATCAGTGGCAGTTACGACCTCATGGACGCAGGTATACAGAACAGTTTAAATGGTCACAAGTCTAGAGGTTTACCGTAATGTAGTATGTGTGGTTTACCGTGGACGTATGAATGTAAGACACTAATATGCAAGAATGAAAGTTGTTATGATAGGCCAGTGTAAGAGTTACACTATAGGCACTACATGTTCTCATTCCATACACCAGGGGGAGTTAGGTTAAAGCAGCGGGATGTGAGGGAAATTCCCCGCAAGAGGGCACAATTTCACATCAACCACTTAAACAGGGTAATTTAAATAGGCCTATACATTGCAATAAATCAACAACTTCACTGAAACATTGTCTGAATATCTCTGCCGTAGATCAAAATAAATCAGCCTAGGCCTACACATTCATTTTTTTGTGTGTGTTATTCTGGAAGAGGTTTATTCAACAAACCTCTTGCGAACATTATAAGGTCACACCCCGGACGACTCAGAGAAAACTACACATTCCTGTCCGGTCATTTCATTTCTAGTCGCAGTTTTGAGGGCTGATTAAAAGCACTGTCTGCAGGGCGCACAGGCAAAGAGCCTCACTCTCAGAACACGAAGAGGAGTGGCTCAATTCCATGACAACTGTCTTCACCAATCGGCGATCATTTAGGGTGTCGAGTGGAGAACATGCACCAATGGATTAGTAGAGAGGCGGGGATTCGTCTAGATCAGATTTTTCCCTGCAAGTAGACGGCTACTACAGAAGAAGGAAGTAAATTTGCTGTAGGGTTATGTCTTCTCATAGTTTTTGAGCGCATCTGAACCCGTAGATTAAATTATATAATCGTGTGCACATCAACATTGTTCGTGCAGGGTTGTAAAGCCACTTGACAAGCATCCGTTCCGTCATTGGAACCGTAAAACTTGGAAGTGCCCCTCCGCTGGTGCTCGTTAACATTTTCCCGGTGAGGAACGGCGTGGGTTAAGGAGAGGGCCTTGTCCGGGTAACGTTATTTGTCCAACAAACCAAGACCCTGCTTCTTATCTAGGGCTACCTGGTGAAGCAGTTGTCCGAGCCTCGCATAGACAACTGCAATCATCCGTTCGGTTAGACAGCGCGGCGGGCCACCCCACGTTTAGGAGTACCCGGATCATTTAACTCACGGACACCAATGGGTGAGTATGCGGCAGGATTTTTCATCATTGTAACGGCAGTGTGTGGGCGATGATGTCTTAACGTGTTATTTTGAAATATGGGCTACTGTGTATCGGGCGTAGTCAGGTGAAATTCTGTTTTCCCCACCGATTAGCTGTGGACGACACACTACGCATGAGTTAGTGCACGCAAGCGAGACAACCATGCAGAGCCAGCAAATACTCGTTAAGTAAGCGTAATGTTTGGCTTGTCTGGAGCATCCCTTCGCCCCTATTTAACTAAAGACATGGGAGAGACGTATAAATAGTGACGAACGGATCGCCTGTTTGTCAATCTCTGCTCTCGGCATCATTATGTAACCGGAGTACACTATGGATGTGCACCCCTGATGTAACGTCGTGTTTTATTTACGGTGTATCCGCATGACCACGTTCAAAAACAACGTTAGTGTGTGCTAGTGAATAGAAGACAGATGCTCCCGTGGCAGCCGTCAATTTCTGCCCCTCCGGCGCATCCCCCGGTCACAGGATGCGCACGGAAAATGCGCTCACTGTCTACGACCATTGATACATTGCTCGTTAAGAGGAGGAGTGATCCATTTAAATGTACACGATTCGATTGCATACTAAAGTCTGCTGCCAGAAAGCAAGTCATCCCCATTGAATCGTAATATTTAATGTTGGTACTGTAGGCCCTGTATGCAGGGACAAAAAAAGCATCTCCATACAGGCATGAGCATGCAGAAAGCAGGTCAGCTTCACGCCCACGCCCCAAGTTACACACACACACACACACACACGACAAACCCACGCAGTAGATCTATACCTAGTCTGTTCGAATGCAGCAGTGTCATTTGCTGGGTGTTTTGTTATTACGTCGAGTTAAATTGCAAGAATGGATATTGATTTTCACATTGATTGGTTGCCCAATAATGTAGACCTATCTGTTAGTAGTTTAAGAGTTAATGGTAAGACAATAGAAGTTTGTTTTTCAGTTTTCCAGTGTTGTAGCAATAAAGCTGAAAGATGTGATTAGCCAGTGGTCTTTAAGGGCTGCCGTCTGTCATCTGTGCTCTTGCGCGGAGAGGCTGTCTGTACTGTGCCAGTTGGCCTGGATTTAAATTCCTTCTGAAAGACTCCTTAACACCTCCCACTGGACCTACACACACACACACTCGCTGTCTCTGTCTGTCTCCTCATTGCTCTCTCCCCTGTGTGTGTGTGTGTGTGAGAGAGAGAGTGAGTGCATGAGCTTGGTGTTATGCACACACTGGGTGATTTTGGGCCACTCTGTAGACACATGGCGTCGTGAAGCAAACATGGCGGTGTGTTTTGTGGCCCCAAAGCACTACTATTGCATGGCACATGTGTATGTGTGTGTGCAGAAGAGATACTGGCCAAACACACAATCAAACGCATTGTTTACTGGATTCTGTATTTATAGATCAGCTAGAATGACTACTAGCAGTTTGGATACTTCAGAGACTGTGTTTCAGTAGGCTCCATCATTCTCCAGACCATATGTAACGATCACCGTTTGGCTGATTGCTAAGCAGTGTGTTCCCACAGACCGTGTTATGATAGCCGATTGACATCTAGGCATTGTGTACAGACTGTGTACGATAGCTGGATGGCCAGTAGCCACACATTTGCATCTCGAATTAGAGAACTGCGAGATTGGTCTGTTAATAGTGAGATTATTGTGTGTAATAGTGAGATTAGCATGTATGATAGTGATTTTAGTTCATAGAATATAGATATTAGCGTGTACAATAGAGATATAGCATAATATCATGGTATAGCGTAGTGATTAGTGTGCGGAATAATGTGATTGATTGGTGTGCGAAATAATGTGATTGGAATGTGGAATAGAAAGATTGGTGTACGGAATAATGAAATTGGTGAATGGCATTGTGGAATTAGTGTGTGTAATAGTGAGTTTAGCTGAGAATAGTGATATTGGTGTCTAACATCCTAAATGGCTACACTATCGCTGTTATGTATGTAGTGTTTGTTTATCGATTTGTTTGTTTGTATGTTTGCATTCATAAGATAATCTGAGTGAGGCGCTAAAGACGCTGAAGCTGTCATCTGCGGGCAGCTCCCCCGACTCGCTGCAAGCATCTCTGGACTGTCTGCTTAAGGCCCTGGCCCACAACAGTGAGTCTATACACACACACACCCACACACACATCTAGACCACACCAGTGATTCAATACACACACAAACACACACACACACACAC